>KN882288.1:194484-207375 GCA_000934455.1 Apostichopus parvimensis
ATATCTGGCCTATACCAATGACAAATTCAACCAGTAATCTGATTATATGAGAGTCATGTTATATTTATGGTCACACTGAAAGATAATAGAAATTTTTTTTTAATTTCAAAAGTAATATGCTAAACAGCAGTCTGCCCACGTCCCAGAATCTACCATGGGGACTGAGCCATCACCTACCACACACCCACCACACACGCACCACAAACCCATTCACCCTCACAACCGATAAAGGCAATGAATGAAAGTTTGCTAGGAATAAGGATTTGATTTGAGAGAAGAAAAAGTTAACATATAAATTGTCCTCAGCCTGTGCATATCCTCTTACAACTTATTTTTTTTTTATTTGGCCACCCGCCAAAAGTTTTGCGAATTCTCCATTGTGTTGCATTTGAGTTGTATTGTTTTATATATTTTTTGTGGGCAGGATAATTTCGATTGGTTAAATATCAGAATGATTAAATGTTGATCACTTACTTTCATTACAAACAAAACATTTCTAGTTAATAATTAAATGTTGTTATTGCATGTTGAAGCATTAATACTAGACTGCCAAGCACAACAAATAACCAGTGTTAACACATGTAACATCAGTAGAAGTGATGACACTGGCACTGGGTATACTATCACTTTAAGGTCAATCATATTATGTATAACCTTTGACTGATCTTCCTATTTTCCCCATTACTGATCTTCTGACACACTGATCAGGAAGTTGTTATGGACTTCCTGCACTGATACAGGTGGTAAAATGTACTACGTGTGTATGGTGAGTAATAGCTGGGACTGCTTACCAGCTTTCGATGTCTTATACGTCCTTTCTGCAGATAATCTGTGTCATTCCTTGACTGGTATACCATGGGCGGCAGAGAATCGGTCCTGAAAGATACAAAAGTGGTCGTGGTTGGTGGAGGTTATGGTGGCGGCCAGGCTGTCAGCCTCTTACGTGGGAAATGTCTGCTGACTGTCATCGATGCCAGAGAGTACTACCATTATTGTGTTGGGGGACCGAGGGCAACGGTTGAACCTGGTAAGACTTTATTGATTTTGTAGGGGAAAATGCATCTATGACTCGCCATTCTGATTATACTATTCGTGTTGCTACTGTATGTCTTCCATATTGGAAAATCTGTCAAGGTCTGTACTAGGGTTTTCCTAACTTTATCCCCCCACGAACCCCCCGTGGATGTCAGAGTTGTCCACGAACCCCCAACTTCTCGAGACACGATCTGAGTCATTATTATACTATAATAAGCATAACAGTACTTCGTAAAAGATCAAGTTCATAGTGCAATATTGTTATGAAAAAGAAACTTCAAGATTAGATCAGCTCTTTATCTTTACGACGTACTGTCATGCGTATACCAACTTCACCAAAGTCATGCGGCCTGTGTCTGTTTCATATTTCAGTTATTTATCACATGTACGATGTAAATATAATGTAATATAAATATATATATTCGTAAAAGGCGCATTACATGTAAAAAGATCTAAACGCGTCGTACAACATATAAATTACAAGCAATGAAATAAATTTATCAAATTCATACGATACGGTACTACTGTGGCAGCATATGCACATGGAATGCGAAAAAATGTTTGTCGATAGGTACGACTTTTGTACATTACTAAATTATATTATATATCATATTTTAGTTAAAACAAAGTACTCTAGTTTTGACTTTCAGAAACGTCTCACGCACCCCTGGGGTTCATGCACCTCAGTTAGGGAACCCCTGGTCTATACCATATTCTTCTGCAGATGTACCTTTTCTGAAGGTTCTTACTCTACAGAATTCCCCTTAACATTAAGAACTGTTAACCAGGGGTACAACCACTTACACTTAGCCCTCCCCCCCCCCCTCTATCCTCCCCCAAGAACAATATCTTAATATAACAGCTACAGTGTACTGTATGTACAGCAACCCCTAAACAAGTTAAAAGTCTCCAAAATTGTTATAATATGAACAAGCTATAGCACCCTCCACTGTACCCAAATTTGTCAAAGGGAAAGGGTATCCATTTCACTTTAAGATGCCTTCTCCAGGAGAGGAGGATATAACATTTTTGCCCCTCTCTCTCGTCCCTCCCTTCCCTACCCCCGGGATAAGTGCCACTGCTTCTAATTTGACAAGCCTCCTCAAGGAAAATTGCTTTGATGGTGGCAGAAAAAAAAATTGTTGAAGTTTGAGCATAAGTGACCATTATTCGGCTTTTCTGGCATATTTGAGCCAGTTTAGGTATAATGAAAGACCGTTAAGAAAAATGATGAAGGTAACCGTTGTTTACCCGAATAAGGAGATGGAATCAAGGAAGAACTAAATTCATTCACAATTTGAGTAAAAGATTTTCTTAGACGAAATGTAACACAGATGTTCCACTAGTTGAGTAACCATAGGCGTAGGAGGCGTGTTGGGGTGGGGGGGGGGGGGGGGGGGGTGGTGGCTGCAGCCCCCTAACCAAATATTGTTGTGAAAATTCGGGCAATATGCTGATAATTTTCGGGCACCTACTGAAATTTGAACGTGATTTCCAATGGTTAAACTTATATTATTATTATCATTATTATTGTAACGACCTCCCATAAATTATAACCAATATGGAAGGGTAATAACCCGGCAAATAATAATGGAATTGGCATGCGATGTAGTAACCGATGCATACCTATATATGATATGCACATTAACATGTTGAACACGCGCGGAGCGGGCGAGAAATTGTGGTCATATTTTTCGGGCAAGTCATTACAGCCCCCCCCCCCGCCCCCCCCAAATCAAATTGGGCTCCTACGCCTATGCGAGTAACCATTGCCATTTCTCCAGGTAGATTTAGTATACATAAGGTGACATTTCGTAACAGATGGATCCACTATGTAAATACAAATACTATTCAGTTATGTTGTGATAAAATCCACCATAGCAATTTAGAAGTTCCCAAAATTACTATTTCCATTTAACACAATAAAGGCTGTAAAATTTGGTAATAAAATTACTCTGAAATTGATTGTTTTCTCCAAACTTTGGTGCAATCAATAACAAGATCCATGATGGTATCACCTGCAGCTGGTTAACTTGTATATTTTTACTCAAATATACCGTAAATAAGCGTTACAATTTGGTAAAGGGTGGTATAGGCTAGTACAGACAACTATATTCACTCTATATATATACTGGCGATAGAGCTACTAAATATGCTAGCTTTCAATTAAAAAGTATGTTCGATATTAAGCTTACAAAGGGAAACTATAATCAAGTTATTAATGCAATGAGTTTGAAGCATCTTGTTCCCTTTTTGTCCCCCACTGTTACACCATCAGGTTTTGAGAAGAAAATGTTGATACCTTATGCAGAAGCATGGCCAGGTATTTATCAGCAAGGAAAAGTCATCGGTGTGAACCCTAAAGAGAAAGTTGTGCTGTTAGAATCAGGGGAGTCGATACCGTACGACATCGTTATCATTGCTACTGGCTGTCGTGGTCCGTTTCCAGCAAAGATCAAACTGGATGTTAAAACACAGCCAGAGGCAGAGGAACTCTTCCAAGCCAAACAAAAGCAGGTCAGTACTTTTTGTGAGCCTCATGGCAAGGACAGATATATGGTTTTGCATATGCAAACCTTTGCTCTATAAGGTAGCATACGCCCATTAAAAGCCCCATTGACTTACACACTAAATCACAAAAGTAATGTGGTCTCTAAGTCTAGATAGAAGTTTTCACTAGCTAAACGCTACCCATCACCGGATAGCTGACAAGTTGGCCTTTCGTGGCACCATCAATTTTCCGTATCATGACCGTGTAGATTTTTTGCTATCCGAGCCGGAAGTTTTCGTCACTTGTAAACAAACCTCTTCACTCAGTGGTAAACAAATTTCCTACGCTGCTCCTGGGAGGCCTAAAGGGGTCTAAAATTGCCTCAATTGACCCAATTTTCTCACCACATGTACTTCCATTCATGCTCTTCAACATGCAAGCCACAAAAAAACTAGATTATGATTGATAACAGGTCACAAAAGATGTTCTCCTGCTGCTTTTTGGCACTTTTCCTGAAGGAGAACAATCGAGCGGATTGATATAGACTCTAATAGGAGTACGCCACCATAAACGGCCCGTTTTCGGAGAATTAAATGCTGTTGTATACGTACAGGTACCCTTGCGGTTTTCACTCTCCGAAAGTTGCTGTGAGAGCACTGCACACTGTGTTGTGTTCAAATTAGCCGCTTAAAGGAAGACTTCACAAAAGTTCTTAGTACGATGCTTTTGATTTGCTGGTGAAAAAGTACGAGCCTTAATTAATATTGACCGATTAAGTCGAATTTTATATCACTAGAGAGAGAGAGGAGTCAACGAACTTTTCTTTGGCTTTTGGTTTGAACTTTTTCAGATTAAAAAGTACGGGGTTTAGTTCACAAGCTTTATAAATAACGACACATTAACGTAATTTACGTATAAAGAGGACACAATATTCTTCAAAATGACATAAGAAAGAATTTTCTGAGTGCTATACACTTAGAGAGTTATGAAAAGAGTTAGCGAAAATGTACTTATTTTTGTAGCGATATTTGCTGCGTATAAAGGGGTGTTTTGTGCAGAGTTCCGCAAGGAATCCATATGAGTGTATATATACACTGCAGATCTCAATTAAGATTGTTAATTAACTTGAGACAAAATGTCAAGTTCACATATATTGTCGCGTGTTTGTCTTAAATATGAGTATAAATCATACCATTTGGCGTACTATGAAACAAGAATTACAACTTGGTAGCGTCACTGTAATTCCTTTCAGTTTTCCCCCCTCCTTTAATTTCAAAGCTTCAAATTCCTTGTGAAGTTGTGATGAATTAAACAAATAACTTTGCATATTGGGGTTTTTCAAAAAGAAAAAGGGGTTCGATATTTATCCTCAATTCTTGTAGCCCTGTTTTTGCATCCACTTAATATATCTGGAAATGTGAAAAGACTTTAAAATATTGTATTTAAAGGATACTTGAGGGTAAGGTTAAGAAGTGTGCTGTAGACACATAAGTATACAATCACAAGCTAGTAGCTGCATTACATGGTATTGTAAATGAAAGGATAGTGGGGAGGGGGGGGGTCAATTGAGTGATGAACATTTGGTACATATCTCTGATTAATTTTACTGACAACGTAATTCTTTGTGCATCTTAGACAACAGCCCTTGGTATGCCTTATAGGGTATTCCTGACCTAGTCGGTTGTAGCATTGCTAGCCTTGTCGGCCCCAGCATGGTCGGTCTAGTTAACCCCATGCGGGGCCAGCCTAGTTGGCCCAAGTATACAGTAACTAGCATAGTGGACCAAACTATCGTATAACAAACTAAGACAAATGCTGATGCTCATGGCTTTCTTACCAACATTATATTATGATGACTATTTAGGAGACTATAAAAAGGAATGTTAGCTCAGTGTCTAACGCCGGTGCCTTCCAATCCTAAGGTCCCCGGTTCGAGTCACTCCAAGATGAATGTATGTCGTCCAGTTACAGAGTTGTTGAAAATTGACAATTCATAATCATGGACGTTAAATATGAATGTAAGAGACTGACTTCGGTCAGCTTGCGACTTTGATAAGCCAATGAGTCTTCTTTGCAGGTTCCTGCTTGCAGAAGGATCTAAAATACATAATATTTAATACAAATAATAGTTGAGTAATTATTTACTACTTTAGGTTCAGTCGGCAGACAGAATCACAATTATTGGAGGGGGCGCTGTCGGTGTAGAGATGGCGGCAGAGATAGCCACTGAGTATCCACAGAAGGAGGTTACGGTAATCAGCTCCAGCGACAAAATTATAACAGGTCCATTCAAGAAAGGATTCAGAGATGGTGTTACGAAACAGTTGAAAAACTTAGGCGTACATTTAGTGCTGGGTAAGGAAGCTGCCTATACTTTGCATGATAGGGCTGAGAACATTATCATTGGCTGTTGAAGATAGCTAGATAGTATAACATTGCACATGTTTAATAAAAATGACGGAAACTTCCCAGTCTCTGTACAAAATGTTCTTGAAGTAATTGCTGTCTGTTTGGGAAAGGGAATGTGATTATGAAAGGCATTCAGATGCATGAAACCTCTTCTTTTATTTTATTTTGATTTGGTTTTTAAGACAGCAGGTTTTATTTTATATCTAGCCATGATATATATATACCTTCCACCATATTCTCCTTTCAAAATAAAATAATACTGTTAGCAAACTGCTTATCCACTAGAGAGCCTGTGTAGGAGAATGTGTTAAAGTATAAGTTGGCCTGACGTTTCGATCCTAGCAGGATCTTCTTCAAAGGCTAAATGACAAGCAACAGTAACAGAAGGGACAAAAACACGCACAGAATACAGACAGGTTAATGAGCACGGTGAACAAAAAGAGATGGATGAAAGGGGATTAGTAGACAAGGGATGGAGAGAAGAAAGAAAGAAACCAACAGGGGATGAGGAGAGGTAGGAGATAAACAGTGGAGGGACAAAAGAGGATTAAGGGAAGGGGTAGGGAATAAACTGGAGAAAGACAAACACAGAAAGGTGTGGAGAAAAAAAAGGTGGAAGAGAGCTATGAGAAGAGGAGTGAAGGGGGGGGGACAAGGGTAGAAGGAGGGGGGGACAGAAGAAAAGTTAGTCCCTTGTCTACTAATCCCCTTACATCTATCTCTTACTTATACTACTATCTCAACTTACTTTTACAGATTCTCCTTTATTAACAAAGTGTAAAGATCTGAAAGATCTCTGTGATATTTTGCTCCTTATGGATGTAACTGAATATCATCCTCAAAGCAACATTAAACATTATTATTATATAAATATTAAACATCAATATTAAAAAATGATTTGAGTGTATCCAGTCAAATCTTTGCTGCAAAATTAGTCCATGAGGATGAACTAACCAAATCCTGATCATATGCATATTCATGTAAGGCAGTAATACTTTGTTTCTTACAGTAGATATTTCGATTATTTTGAGGACAAACTAAAGATTTAAATTCCGTCTCTGAGGCTGGATCCAAAACACTAATAGACTCCTCAAAAAGAATGATATCCAATCATATTAGTGTATTAATTTTGCCAGCATTGAAATATACAAATTCTTTTAGAAGTTATACAAAGTTAGTTCTGAACGCAGAGAGCAATAAGTCATAGCATTTTTATCTGTTTAATATTATGAACAACTGCTATTTTGGATGAAGATGTCTGGTCATGATTTTCTGCGTGGATTTAAGTCAATTTTGCTGGTTGTTTGTGAAAAGCAGATTGGTTTGCTATAAGAGTCATGTCTTAAATATTTTAATGTAATAACATGTTTACTGTAAGCAAAGTAACGAACATGTTGGCAGTTTACGTTTAACTCCAAAGATATGTTACTGTCATCTGGCAAGACATGCATTTAATATCTTCTTTTGGATTCATCTCAGAGATGAACCTTCAACAATTATGTCAAGTTTTTCTCCACTTTTCAAATCTATGATTACAGCTAAAGATAATAATCCCCTTTCTTAAACACAATTTTATCATTTTTAAGACTACCATAAATTTTGAAAGTCGGAATGCACAGAGGTTATAATGTGGTTGTATGTGGTATCGGTTGTGTGCATAACACTGAAACAGCTGTTGCAATTAAATCCTGACTTATTATGCATTACTTAAGCATTGTTTGTATCAAGTGATGCCATACCTGTTGCAGTTTCTATACTAATATGAAAAATTTGGACATATATCCACAAGGCTTATCGTGCATGCTTTTAACATTGTTTGTCCACAATGCTTATCATGCATGCATTTAGCATTGTTTGTGTCCATTGTGCTCCTGTTGTAGTTTCTAGTATTCCTAAAGCTTATCATTCAAATAACTTAGCATTGTTTGTTTAAATGTTTAAATGATATATCTGTTGTGTTTCTAACATAGTACGAATAAAGTAGAATATCCTTAATGCATAAAATACATTTAATTAGCATTGTCTGTTTCAAAGCAAGAACTCAGTGTTGTAGTTTATAACATAATATAAACTGGACATATCCCTAATGCTTTTTACTAATTAGTTATCATTGTTTGATTCAATTCTATAGCAATTGAAACGTAACCTGATAGTCAACGTGTATTAATTTAGCATGCATGATTAAATTACAGCCTGTGGTTGCTCTAGTTTCTAACATATCCTTAAATACAAAACACAATTTAAACTTATATATGAAGAAAATTGGTGTTAGCTCTATTTTCTTGAGATCCCACAGCATATTGTATTCAGTCCTATGAAGTATTGCAAATTCATTCCTAAGTTGTGTTAAATTCAGTAAAGAAAGCAATCTTTGGCACAAGACCAGTACAAGCAGCCCAAACGATTTGATAGCCTGGAATATTTTTTTGTTTTTAAACTTTTAACAGGTGAAAGAGTCTCCAACTTCATGGACCTTCCTACCGATGGATCCAGCTCTTGCACAGTCAAGACAGACGGAGGAATAGAAATTGAGACAGACCTTGTCATCATAGCAACGGGTCTACGAGTAAACACAGAGGCTTATGAGGCACATTTCTGTTAGTATTGCTATTTTTTCATTTTTTTTCTTTTTTCATTTTCTATTATTAAAAGAATAGTGCCGTAGTTTTACCCTTTTTTTGGGGGAAAATAAACACCATGCAGGAACTAAATGAAACTGTTTGCGTTAATATTTGATTTAAAGACTGTGATACAAATATGTTTTAGAATGTTTACCTAACCCTTAAAAATTGGATTTGCTTGATCAATGTTTACATGGTCAAAGGTTTAAATTCAGCAGGAAATTAATGTTTGTAAATACCTGCATAAATTAGCTTTAACTGGGTATTGAATCCTCTGGCTGGTATCATTTAATACAACCAATTTAAGAGAAATTTGATAGTCTAAAAGCAACACATATTTATTAAACGCCCAAGCATACTGAAAGTGATTTGGTATTTGTCACATTCCAAATTTACTAAACTAATTTTGTGGTTTTATATGAATGTAATAGTTCAAACTGTTGAGTTACATGAAAAGCAATATTTGAAAAGCTATTTCTAGGTTAATTAGTGACTAAACTAATGGGTGAAAAATTAAAACTCAAGTTCATCGCCGCCAAATGGGTCATTTACTTTCTCTCCTCACCATTGTTAACCATTTCCAGAGCCTACTGCTATATATATATTAACCCTGAATTATACACAAGGAACACCATACGTTTGTCTTTAAAGCTTCTGGTATTAAGGAGGTATAGATGGGGAATGTGGCATGGTTTGCAACATAGTTGATTACAAGAGAAAATTAAAAGAATTTATCAATTGTACGAGAAGTTAAATTTACATACCTTGCATTTATTTATATGTGACATAGTTTTTTCCAGGTTGCAAATTTGAACAGGATATTATTGTCCAGTCGGTGAGACTTAATTGATAGTTCAGGCATTACTTTTAACGCTGTGTTGTTTTTTAGAGGAGTTTTATTGTTTATATAGCAGGAAAACTGATTTCGTTTTATAGTGAAGGACTGTAATAAGTTTCCAAACTCTGTTTGTCTCTTCTAAATCTACCCAACACCATTCTCCTCTCTTAACTGTCTCTTTGTTAGTATACATCTCCTCCTGGGGAAATAGAAGTGATTTCTAGTTGGAGAGTGGGGGGGGGGGGGGCTTGAGAGGGGATGGGAAGGAAAAGTGGTGGGGAAGAGAAAGGGAAGTGTAGCTGTGCGAAGAGGAATAGAGGTACAAGGGCATGGAGAAAGGGTCGTGCAAGGGGATGGAGGAAGGGTTGTGCAAAGGATGGAAGGAAGGTTTGTGCAAGGGGTGGAGGAAGGGTTGTACAAGGGGTGGAGGAAGGGTTGTGCAAGTAGTGGAGGAAGGGTTGTGCAAGGGGATGGAGGAAGGGAGTACAAGGGTATGGAGGAAGTGTCGTGCAAGGGGTTGAGGAAGGATTGTGCAAGGGGTGGAGGAAGGGTCGTGCAAGGGGTGGAGGAAGGTTTGTGCCAGGGGTGGAGGAAGGGTGTGCAAGGGTATGGAGGGAGTGTCGTGCAAGGGGTGGAGGAAGGGTCGTGCAAGGGGTGGAGGAAGGTTTGTGCCAGGGGTGGAGGAAGGGTGTGCAAGGGGATGGAGAAAGGGTTGTGCAAGGGGATAGGGAGTAGCTGGAAGAAGAAAATAGAAAAGGAAAGGGAAGTAGCAATATGTGAGGGAAGGAAAATACAAGCCAGCAGGAAATGACATGGAACTATACTGGTGGAGGAGAAAGGTATGGGAGAGGAAAAAGACAATGCTACCAACAACAATTCAGATCTGGTATCAGATCAAAGAATAATCAATCCGGTACTATTTTGGGATATATTTTCAACACGATAGCATCATCCCTATATTTGTTTGTTTGTTCAACTATATTTCAACCATCAACGTTATCAAACATTTTACATAATTCAAGTATATACATATATAAAGAGTTCATGTCGTATTTTGGACAGTCTTTGATTTTAGAATGAGTGTTTAACCTATAGGTTTAACATGCGATATACTTTTAAGAACTGGTAGTACATACTATGTATTCTAACATTACAAGTACTTAACTCGTCAGTTCCACCACGTACTTAGGCAGGGGGGAAGAGGTATGGGGGGGGGGCGGGGTTGTGGAGTGTATAGTCACAGCAGCTGCTACTGACCATGTCTTGTTTTACCTCTGCACATTTCAAAATACTGAATTTGACTCTGTTATTGTTTTTCCTTTTCGTTAACATTTTCATTGACTTTTGGTCGGTTTTTGAAATGACGATATCTATTTCTTTATTTTTTTCTTTCCCTTTCTTAGGTTTCTGCATACTATCTTGCTGAAATTTTTGTGTCTGTGTGTGCGTGTGTGCTTGTGTGTGTCTGTGTGTGCGTGTGTGCTTGTGTGCGTTTCAGTGAATTTAATCACTTGATGAGGTTTTCCTATTTTGCTGATGGTGCATTTTGTCGTTTCCATATTTTTTTGATGTTTTTCATTGCATTGTTTGCTCATTGTTAAATGTTTCCTTTTTATTGATGACTTCTTTTTTTATATCAAAGCAAATCAACAATAGAACATTGTCTATGAAACAATCGACAAATTGTCATATTTCGATCGCACTTTATCTTGATCATGTTTTTTTGTCCTTCAATTACTGATCGTGTATTGTTTTGATCTCTCTTTTGTTCCCCCTATTTATAGCTGATGCTATGGATGAGAGTAACTGCCTCAAAGTTAACCAATTCCTTCAGGTCGACGGATACACAGATGTCTTTGCTGTAGGTGATTGTAACAATGCAGACCAGGTCAAAATGGCATTTAAAGCGGAACTTCAAATGAAAGTGATCGCCAATAATATGCAAGCTCTGCTTACGGGTGGTACATTGTCAGCTTACAAGGAAAGTGAGTAATATACTGTATGGATCAAATCTTATAAGTAAGAGATTCAATTAGTGAATTTTGTTGTTGTTTTACTCTCAGCGTCGAAAAACATTATATTGAAGAACATATTCATAATATACTCTAAATTAAAACCAGAATGCAAAATGCATTGAGGTTTCGATGACTTCAATGCACTAGACTTCTGCTTGTTAGTATAACCAGAACTAGCTGTTACAATACTACTATGGCATGATAAACACAGGTCAGTGTACTGTACGTGGCTATACACACCTCCACCAAAAACAATAGGGGTATTGTATTCAATTGGCTCAATTTTGTTGTCGTACAAAGGAAACTCAGTCAATCTCAAGAAACAAATTTCAAAATGTTTCTGGGTGTTGCAGTAGTTCTATCAGTTAATTTTCATGTTGAGATTTCTTCCTGACTAAAGTATCGGGTGTGTATGATATACTAAATGAATGACCAGCTTAGCGGCGTTTGAATCTGAGGAATCAAAGGTGTTTTTTATTGGGGGGGGGAGTGCAGGTGTTCAAGAAGATATCAATTATGATTATGGTTTATTTAAATGTGATGTAGATCGAATAATGATATCTAAAAACGAGAGAGAAAAATTGAAACTTTTATCAAACTGCCAATCTACTGCATAAAGCCTATGTATAGGTAAATATATAAAAGTTAGAGGACCTGAACATTTCGATCCTAGCAGGATCTTCATCGGAGGTTAACTGAAATAACGAAAAACTAAGAACAAATAAAGAGACCGCACAGATGGACAGACATGAGTTAAAATTGGACAAATGATCGACTGATGGAGCAATCAGATCCACAAGAAAGGAGAGGTAAGATGAAAGAGAATAGCGGTGAGAGGATTAAGGGCTGTCATGGAGATAAACTGTTACACCCCTCAGAGTTGATTTATTGCTATAAATAAAGGGATCCCCACCAACTAAGGGCTGGATTACTCATTCTGAAGGAGCACACATGGTTGATTTTTTTTATCCCTTAAGGTTATACTAGTTGAGTTTCCATTCTTACCAAAACAAAAAGTTTTTTGTGCTTATTTTAGATGTTTAAAAGTATTTTCCCAGCCAGTAATCCATTGTTCACTTACGTGCATGTATATATATCAGTACGATTGACAAGATATACCTTGCTTTGTCTGTAACTCCTATTGAAAGTCATAACATGACCAAAGTATAGGCCATGATGCAGTTACCCACTTTTAAATGAGACTATTAATTAGTTTTCTGTTTTTCCTTTCCAGAGAATTTCATTATGCTGACATTAGGAAGGTACGGTGGAATGACTCAATTTGGATCATTTGTCGCTGGGTCACTTGTGACGAGAATAAAAGCCAGAGATGTCTTTGTTGGAAGAACACGAAAGATATTCCTCGGTTGGAGTTCGAACTTCTCTTCTTTGTCTGTTATGTTTGTTTTACTAGTAATAATCACATTGTGCGTGCCATATTTTATATGGGTTGTTTCAAAGTATGTATTATTTCTATAACTG
>KN882288.1:222781-247616 GCA_000934455.1 Apostichopus parvimensis
AGATAACGGATATATAAACAGATTTAATTTAGTCAGTAGAATGAGTCACGGGATGATTTGAAATAGTCTGTAACTGAATTATATTGCTTTACTTTGCGATATGTTATGTTCTTAATACGTGTTCCTATTAAGATACGCTTAGCTCTCTAACTTGATATTTAATTACTGACAATAAGGAACTATTGAAAGAATAACATTGAATGAAGATAAGACGTGTCACACTCTCAATGAATGCATTGCTGAACTAGGAATGAGGAAGTTACAAATATCATTCTATTTGAAACAGATCTTTACTGTAGTTCATGTTCAAATTTGTTTATTTACTCGAACAACATACCTCAGGCTAACACGATTAGTTTCTCAAAGTAAAAGTGAAATTGCGTGAAAATGTGTTGTAATAGGTTGGATTTATAATTGTCGGTCGCTTCCTGTTTCACAATATACTCTAAGTTTGGCATCGATCCGGCATATGAATTATATGTTTTTAGCACTGTAATGTATTTCACCGTCGTTAAGTTAATGTCAGGGGGTGTTCTATTGACAACTGGAGAGGAGATTTATGATAAATATAAGCTTGTCAGTCTTTCTGTGAATTGGATTCAGTGTTAATTACATTGATGTTATGGCCATCTATCGTCGTCGATTTATATCTTATATACTAAATGCAAAGCGCCATTAACTCATATGCTTCTTGTAGCTTCAGTACAAACTACCTCCTTTCACTTGGACCTTCAGAAGGATTCACAGAATATAGTGACGCAATCTTTCCACGGAGAGCTCTTTTTATTTATAGTGTGTACGGAATGGAGTTGATTATTTGTTGTTATTTTATTATCGCGTGAATTTTGTTTTTCTTTTCGTGTCACTGTATTGCAGATGTCGTCCGATCATATTAAATTTCGTAAAATACAACTTGTTCTAGTAACAGCCATTGATATCGTGTAAGAGGTGTTCTGTTGGCAACGGATTTAAGTATGAGCGATCTGTCGCAGTTTTTCAGACAATTTTATTGTTGAGTGTAAGAGATGATGGAAAGCACGTATAATCTTCGAACTGTCTCTTACTTTATGTATGGCGCCATTATTCATGTACTTCTTGTAACTTCAGTACAAACCACCTCCGTACATCTTGGTCCTTTAGAGTTATACAGAAATTTTAGTGACGTCATCTATCCTGGAGAGATCTTTACTTTACAGTGTGTGTGGGATGAATTGACAACCTGTAATATATCAATGTCATTTAATGACACCTCTATCTACGAGGAAGGAGGGTTTCAGTCCCAGGATAGTGGTTTTACTAATAGTCGTTTGTCAAATTGTTCACTGAATATTCAAATTAACAATGTAAACTTACAGCACAAAGGAATATATAAATGTCTTGTACAGAATGGAGACAAAACAATGGAGGAGGATACGTATGAACTCAATGTTGTTACTGAATCGCCTCAGTGTTTGACTAAGTTCAATGAATATGAAAATAGCTTTCAATTGTTATGTTACACCTTTAGTCCGACTGGTCAATTCGTTCCTCAGACATGGGAAATAATTGAGCTAGGAGTTGCTTCGACAAAATTTACGGAATTCGCAATTAAAAATGGTCCAAGCAAAGTGAAGCGCGTAGGCGTGTCTAATGAGAATATAAACGAGGAGAATCTAACGGGACAATACAAGTGTTCTTATTCATTGGAAGCTTCAAAAAGTTGTTATTTTAATCTCAATTGTTCTCGCGGGATCGATATTAGCACATCATATACCATTGTTCCACCAACACGTCTTAATCATCGTTCAATGAGTACATTACGTCACACCACACCACCACATGATACTAGCAAGCAGCCAGCAAAGCAAGCTACGGGGATTGTTATTATTGTAGTTATTGCGGCTGTCTTGCTGATAGTTTGCGCTAGTTTGACTGTCATTACTTACAAGATGAAGAATAACTTCTCTGAAACAGTAAACAAGAAGGAGAATACAGCACAGGTGGAAAACGACTTGGCTCAAACAGCTGTAGTCTTCAGTAGATCATCCGATACTGCTAACTCAGAAAGTTCAATATATCAAGAAATACAAGAAAACCGTCCAGATAATAATCACGGACCACATTCAATGAGGAATGAAGGTGAGCTTCCAGAAGAGATCTCCATGAATAGAGAGCAAGGAGGTGTTCGTTACCAGGAAAACCAGTTAAGTGATGGAAGATTGAAGCCATATTTAACAATATCCATTGACGATATCGATCAATCGATAATAGAGGGCACTAATTGCCAAACTGATTCTTCGATAAATACCACCGATATGGTTGACTGTTCTGTATATGAGCGTTTTGAAGGATAAAAGATAGAATAATTAAAAATCCATTACGTAGGTTCTTGCATTGTCCTAGTTATGCCGATAACAGTGCATGAGACATATGGTTATAGAATGATGTTCTACTATACACAGTAATACAATTAAACGGTTAAACTATAGTCATTGATTTGGTGATGCATTCCAGCAGCTTTTATGACAGGATCCACTAATAAAAAGACAATATTCTAAGCATGAAGAAGAATATTATATTTTCTTCCTGGTTTACGGCAATTATCGTATGGATTATGATTCAAGAAATAGACCCATGCCAAATATTTTCGGTTTACGGATAAGCCGCGCTTTGTATATTGTCAACTGCAATCATAACTGATAGGGAAAGTTTGTTGTTGTTTTACAGACATGTTTGTATGTATTTTAGATCCTCCTGCAAGCAGGAACTCGCGAAGAAGCCTCATTGGCTTATCAAAGCCGCAAGCTGACCGAAGTCAGTCTCTTAGATACATATTTAACGTCCATGATTATGATTTGTCAATTGTCAACATATCTCTAACAAGATAATAAAAGTTATTTGATCATAGCGCCACCTTTTCGTGCCATGTTAAAGTTATTTTTGGTCAACTTTTGGGAAACTGCTCTAATTCATATGCATATTGTTCATTTTTCTGATTATTACTATCATTGATATCATTTTCTGATATTTCATGTGAATTACACATGGATTTTAAATGAGCACTAATGACATAAAGATTGTTTTTAAAGCGATGAAAGAAGCAGAGACTTTTTGGTTAATGACGTCACACATTGTTCTACAATGTACATACAAAATAAAACTTACAATAAAACCAATAACTGACATAACCGTCAACTGAACAATATAACAAAGAAGGCAGGTAACCATTTTTATTTCTCTGTGTAGTGCGTAGTATACTTTTAATATACTTTTACAATCAACAAAAATCCCAAATAGAAAGTTATATATAGCTGAAGGTCAAACACACGTACACACACAACACCGACATAGCATTCTCTTATTACCATGGTTTATATATAGTTATACGGATGAGCATGAACTCCTTAAAGTATTTACAGGCGTCCTTAAAATGTTGATTTTAATTGGTTAGACTGAAATTAATCAAGTTTTGATTAAAATGTTTGTACTACTTCAAAAGCGTTTCTCTAAAGTTGTCTCCATTCACTTCAGTATTAAAAGAATAAAAAGGTGCATAAACATTTACCTTCATTCATATCGGTTATAAATTCTGACTTTGTATAAATTTTAAGTTGTTCAATATTGTAATATTTCTTTATTCGTTTCCTTTCATTGCTCTCTTTTTTATTCAAAAGACGTTCAAAGGATTTTACAAACATCTCTCTACAAAGAGCAACATTGTTCAGTTTTATCATATTAAGCACATTGTTAGCTAGGAGTTTAAGAAGAAACAAAATATGAACAGATTATGAAGAAAAAAGACATGAAAATAGAAAAGACTTTTTTTTTCGTTGCCAATGATGTCATTGTACATTTAGTTCGTTGTACTGGCGAGATGTAATTCACTGACACAAACTTAAAATAAAAGTAGAAGAAACCCAATTAAGTAACCTATTTTAAACAATTAACTATCCAATTAATTTAACTATGTGATGAAGATGTGGGTAATAATCAACTTTATCAAAGCAGCTGAGAAAGATATTATTCCATTAGCAAGATTTCGCCGCTTTCGATATTCTTTCATATACATATAGAGAAGACTAAAGGACTTGAGCAAGTCCATATATCACATGGTTGAAACCAACGGCGCTTTGGGTTTTGCCAAGTATAATGACTGTTTGCTTTTTTTCTTTGACACGGGAAAGCTTCGATAAGTTTCATCATTTATCTCTATCGCTATAATGCATGCCATTTGGTTCCGTTTCCGCCAAATATGTTTTAATATTAAGTACGTATGTTAATAGTCGTTAAATACAACGATTCCGTCTTTTATTGATAACGCTTGCATCTCAGTATGTATTTTTCTGTACAGTTTCGTATTGTTGAACTGTCGGCGTTCCATGAGATTGCCTCGGTAACTCTCTAGTGTTAAGTTCGCTTTGGTCTGCATAGTCGTACGTTTTATTTGTATTGTTAGTTATGGCAGTCTCGTACATTGTTTGGTCTGCAGTATTATATATCCTCAAAGAATAGGCTGCAGCTGCTGCAGGATTTTCGTTCTCTTCGTTCTCTGCAGCTTTCGACGCATTCTTCCTATCCTTTAGTTTGTAACACGTAAATAGAAGTGCAATAAACGGTACTATAAAGCCAACAACTGCACATGACAACCCAATACCTACGAGCTTGAATGATGTGTGTTGTGGTACCCTCCTTTTAGTAGTCGATTGTGCAGTCACTGGTCCTGTAACTACTTGCTCAGACTGTTGGTCAGAAGGACCAGAGGACCCTGCATCGGGGAGTGGAGTTGGTGATGTGATAACGTCGATCATGGGAGAATATAAATTAAAGGAGCAACTTCGTGACAAGTCTCTTGCATTAGAACACTTGTATTCATCGGTTTGATTCTCCTTTGTGATTTTCGCATATGAAATCCCCACACTCTTCACTACAGATATGCTTAGAAGTTGTTGGATTGTGAAGTTCGTAAATGTCTTCGAATTGTCTCCTGGTCCAATTATTTCCCATGTCTGAAAATCAAATTGACCAGTCGGACTAAAGGTGTAACAGAACAACTGAAAGCTATTATCAGATTCATTACACTTAGCCAAGCACTGAGGCGATTTCGTAACAACGTTGAGGTTGTATGTGTCCTCCATTGTTGTGTCTCCATTCTGTATCCGGCATTTATATATTCCTTTGTGTTGAATGGTAACATTGATGAATGCAATATCCAGTGAACAAGACGAAGAACTTTTAGCAAAAGCATATTCCTTAGACTTAAACCCTCCTTCCTCGTAGATAAAGGTGTCATTATAAGACATTGATATGTTACAGGTTGTCAATCCATCCCACACACACTGTAAAATAAAGTACTCCCCAGGAAAGATGACGTCACTCAATTTTCTGAATCCTTCTGCAGGACCAAGATGTACGGAGGTGGTTTGTACTGAAGCTACAAGAAGTATATGAATAATGGCGCCATACATAATGTAACAGATAAGTTTTATTCGAGGTTTATTCGAGCTGGCCATAATTACCCAAACGTTACAACTTTTCAAGCTTTCATTGACAATCGAATTAAAACAGAACCATTCTGTTGATTTCCAATCAAATCTGCTGAAATCCAATATCTTGATAAGTGGATTAGTAGTTTACTGTAAGTAAGAACATGTACCTATCACACTTAAAATAAATTCGAAACGGTAAGAAAAGGAACAAAAACACTGCTCTTAAAAAAAAACCGTTGATTATGTTCATATATCATATAGAATGATCCAAAACAAGAAAATAGGCTAACCGTTATGAAAAATATCTCCTTGGGCTTGAATTAAAGTCTGATAATTCCAACTTTCTTAACGAGTGTTGTTGTATATCTTCATTTTGTGAAGTTAATACCAAATAGTACAGTGCGAGCTATAAAAATACCATTATATCAAGAAACTGACATTGGTTGCATGCAATGGACCGTTACACGCGGTACTGCCTAAAATTGTTCTGTTCTTCTTGTTCATATAGAGTCAAAAGTTCGAATACGTGTGAACTATAAACTTACGTGGCCGCAAACGGACAGCATTTGAACCAAAACCTTTTGTTATTTGTTTCTCCTTGAAGTTTGAACTTACATTTCAAGACATTTCGAGATAACTATCATTGAAAACTGTAGTTTTGGTATGATCAAACTTTATAAAGGAAGCATCGCAGTTTCGCGATAACAACGTAATAGGTATTGCTACTTTAATGTCTCCTCAAAGCAACTGTATGAAGTTAAAACGAGAATTTCTCTTTATAGCCTAAACCGCAATGTCTATTACTGCGCATACGACGCTCACATGTAAAGACGTGCAAATAATGTAACGTGCATGGATATGGTGGTAACCTTATAGTTGCCGTACTGATAAAATTTAAATCATACTACGACATCCAACATTGAATGGAGAAAGCGAAAATCAATCGCTCGGTTACTATTGTTCAGATTATTTAGGCCTAGGCATACGATAGCATTAGAATTCAACAAATATATAACACCGAGTAAATTCCTACGCTCGGAAAATATTTTACATAAATTAGTGCATGATTATTTTCTTATAATAGTATGAGATGAAGGTTTTACAATTTCTCACATAGTACAAGTAGGTTATATTTGCCATTATGGGTCTAAAGATAGCGAGACCGAGGCCTACTGATTTCATGAATCAATCAAAATTGACACATTACTCTACTAAAGTAAAATAAATAGACAATCAACATGTTGGCTGAGTTTACATGGTCAGTAAATTGAAGACTTCCTTTTTTATCCGTGTTTGCATTGTATCTGTTTCTTCATTAACATACAGCAACAAAAACATTAGACTATTACTGTACTGTTTTACAGATTTCGCCTACAGTGGAATTACGACCTTCCTTACCGGTTTCGAACCTCTGGACATACAATCAGCGTCCATAGCCTAGTGGTTAGGGTGTCGCGTATAAAGCGGGAGGCCTGGGAACGAATTCCGGTGGAAGCTGGAAGTTTTTTCACTGTTCTGTATTTTCCAACTCATTACGATTTCAATTATATATATTCATTTGCCTTTGTTGTTTACCTCCATTTCATTAATAAAAGTCTGTTCAAAATATCTCTTTCGAGATCCGGCTTTAGGAATCACAAATGACCTCGAGTTGGTTAGAAACGTGTCTGATCTCAAATATATCAAATTATCGCATACATATGTAACTTGTGTCATACAGAAAATGCCAATTTCAAAAGAAAGTGAAATCAGGTTGATGATGTGTACAGGAAGCGTAATCTGCCAAGTTTCCAGACAAACAGTAAAGAAACTGTTAGAGCAATGTGGCTATATCTACATGACAGCTAAATTCCACTAGATATATGAACATCTCAATATATCGCTTTGATTGCATGTCTACAAAATGACTTTTGGAAGTGAGTGTACATACATATTGTAGGTTGCACAGTAAGACGACACAGTTAAGGTTTAGTAATCTTGCTAGATATACCTTGACTAGTACTTAGTTTAGCAAAAGCACTGAAAAGTAGCCGTAACTTTAATTCATGCTTCCAACTCCCACCAGCCCCCCCCCCACCCCCACCAACCCCGCTTGTCTTAAATTTATTAATCATTAATGACATATTTTCTTCCTACCACAGAAGCCATGGTCTTTCAACGAAGATTAACTGCTGTTCACACTGATTTACGGTCTATAATTTGTAACATATGTACATGTCATGAAAATCTTCTGTACACTGTAAAGTGTCCTTAAAAATAAGTTATTTCAAACATACCGACTGTTATTTGGAAGATTCTTGACGAACTTAAGTTTCTTTTCATCTGTATCTGCTCCTGGAAAGAGATGCAGAGTTTGAGATAAAAACTTAGTATTTGAATACACCGTTATAAAATAGTTCAGTTTTACCTTACAGATATCAGTGCACAGTACACAAAGTTTCATAACAATGTTCATTTAAATGAACATGTATATATATATATATTCCACTAGAAATGTGAACATCTCAAAATATCGGTGTGATTGCATGTCTACAAAATGTGCCTTTTGGAAGTGAGTGTACTTAAATACTAAAGATTGTACAGTAAAGTGACACAGTTCAGTTTGGACAATCTGGCCAGATACCTTGACTAGTATACTGATTTTAGCAAAAGAGCACTGCACAGTAGTACTGTATATGCATTAATGTACACTATGCTTAATTCCACACCTTCATATGTAAATATCTATGTTTAATACTTACATTCAAAATGTATGCTGATATCAGTGCAGTTTCATCATCATTTCATTTCATTTCAATGAATATCAAAAGCTCCACTATAAGTATCATTGTCTAGCTAAATATTCTCCCAAATATATGTAATTATCACAGATATATATATATATATGTCATTAGTGTTATATATAAATTCCAGACAAACAGTAAGGAAACGGATTCAGCATTGTCACTTTATTAAATGTGGCTGGTGAATTTCACCAGATATATGACCATCTAAATATTTTTCGTCGATGTCATGTCTACCAAATGTACCTCACAATAATTGTCTGTCCCAACGAAACATATAGTAATTGTTGATTTTCATCGCTTCATTCGGTATTATCTATGTTGAGGAGCTTCATTTTGCCATTGTTTAGTTATATAGCTTGGAGCTTAGTTGCCTGTATTGCTATAAAACACAAGTCCCGTTAATTTGCAATCGTCTGCTCCAGATGCAAGAATTTTCCTTGAAGACTGTTAACATTCGCAGTAAAAGTGAAACTATTTTTTTTTTTTACCTAATTACCCTCTGTATTCCTGCTCTGTTATACCTCTGCATCGTCTTAGAATAGACTCTTCTTTCAATGATTCATTAACTGTGAATCAATTGAATAGTTTTACATACCATTCCGTATGCTATGTAAAGTCTTCTACTATAGTATAGGCTTCGATACCTTTCCGTTGGTTCTATGTTTACTGTCATATCAACGCAAGTATGAATCAACCAATCAGGGGATTACATACAGCCTTAGAAGTGCAAAAGTAGCTCGACGCCTGCAGAATGTCTATGGGTTAGGTTAGAATGAAAGTTATTTTAGAATGGTAACAATTGCCCAAAATGTATAGAGACATGTCACGTCGCATTATTTGAAATTTACTTGTTTCTCGCGGTTTAAAGTAAAAAGTTAATTCCTGTGTTTCATGATATCTGAGAAATTATCACGTGCAAATATATGCTGTGTGAACCCCGTTTAATTAAAGGAACGCACCGAACGTAGCGTGTATTGTGATGTGACGATAGAACGGGGACGGGGACGGGGACGGGGGACCTTATTATCCAGTTGTGGCTAAAAGTGAATAAACCAAACGCCTTTTTACATTAAATAGCTTGCAGCTAAACTAGAAAAACACATGAGTCAAATGATACAGAATATGCGTGTGTTGTTTGTTTGTTTGCGTGTGTTTATTTCATCGGTGGTAGATTTTTTGCTATATTATAAATATTTATATAAATACAAATAAGTGACGTCATCAGAAACAAGGTACTATTTTACAAAGGAAGCCTCAAGATAACGGATATATAACCAGATTTAATTTAGTCAGTAGAATGAGTAACGAAATGATTTGAAATAGTCTTTCACTGAATTATAATGCTTTACTTTGTGATATGTTATGTTCTTAATACGTGGTCCTTCTACAAAACGCTTAGATCTCTAACTTGATATTTAATTACTGACAATAAGGAACTATTGAAAGAATAACATTGAATGAAGATAAGACGTGTCACACTCTCAACGAATGCAATGCTGAAGTAGGAATGAGGAAGTTACAAATATCATTCTATTTTAAACAGATCTTTACTGTAGTTCATGTTCAAATTTGTTTCTTTACTCGAACAACAGACCTCAGGCTAACACGATTAGTTTCTCAAAGTAAAAGTGAAATTGCGTGTGAATGTGTTGTTACAGTAATAGATTGTATTTATACTTGTCGATCGCTTCCTGCTTCACTTTAATTTAATTAATTTACTCTAATGTTTGGTATCGATCATATGAATTATATGTTGTTAGCACTGTAATGTATTTCACCGTCGTTAAGTTAGTGTCAGGGTGTGCTCTATTGACAACTGGAGAGGAGATCTTTGATAAATATATGCTGGTCTTTCTGTGAATTGGATTCAGTGTAAATTACATTGATGTTATGGCTATCTATCGTCATCCATTTATATCTTATTACATAGCGCCATTAACTCATATGCTTCTTGTAGCTTCAGTACAAACTACCTCCTTATATCTTGGACCTTCAGAAAGATTCAGAGAATATAGTGACGTCATCTTTACCCGGAGAGCTCTTTTTATTTATAGTGTGTACTGAATGGAGTTTATTATTTGTTGTTCTTTTATTATCGGGTGGATTTTGTTTTTCTGTTCGTGTCACTGTATTGCAGATGTCGTCTGATCATATTAAATTTCATAAAATACAACGTGTTCTAGTAACAGCCATTGATAACGTGTGATCAGTGTTCTGTTGGCAACGGATTTAAGTAAAAGCGATCTGTCGCAATTTTTAGACAATTCGATTGTTGAGTGTAAGAGATGATGGAAAGCACGTATAGTCTTCGACGTGGGTCTTACTTAGTGTATGGCGCCATTATTCATATACTTCTTGTACCTTCAGTGAAAACCAACTCCGTACATCTTGGTCCTGCAGAAGGATTCATAAAATTTAGTGACGTCATCTTTCCTGGAGAGATCTTTATTTTACAGTGTGTGTGGAATGGATTGACAAACTGTAACATATCAATCCTTATCAATGACACCTTTATCTACGAGGAAGGAGGGCTTCAGTCCCAGGAATATGCGTTTGCTAAACGTTCTTCGTCTTGTTCACTGAATATGCAAATTAACAATGTAACCATTCATCATAAAGGAATATATAAATGCCGGGTACAGAATAGAGACAAGACAATGGAGGTTACATACAACCTCAACGTTGTTACGGAATGGCCTCAGTGTTTGGCTAAGTCTAATGAATATGATAATAGCTATCAATTGTTCTGTTACACCTTTAGCCCGAATGGTCAATCTGCTTTACAGATATGGGAAATAATTGAACCAGGAGACAATTCGAAGACATTTACGGAATTCAAAAATCCAACAGTTTCAAGCACATCTGTAGGGAAGAGTGTTGGGGTTTCACGTGCGAAATTTACAAAAGAGAATATAACTGATCAATACAAGTGTTCACATTCTAATGATCAGTCTAGAAACTGTTATTTCAATTTCGAATCTTCAATTGATAAGGATGTAAGCACACCAACGATAACAACATCTGATTTACCAACACATCAAAGGTATTCTATGAGTTCATTACGTCACACCTCAGCACCGCCTACACCCCCTAACACCAGCGAGAGACCCGTAATGAAATGGATTATTATCATCGTAGCTGTAACAGTTTCATTTCTGTTATTATCTGTCTGTTTGACGGTCATAATGTGTAAAACAAAGGGTAGATTTTCTAGCAAAGGTAGGAAGGAAAACGAAACACATACGAAAGGCGACTTGGTTCAAACAGGAACGGTCTTGAGTAAATTATCTGATAATGTTAATCCAGGGTTTTCTTCATACGATGAAATACAGAGGAAATCAGAGAGAAGATCTATGGATGATAAACATAATAGGAATATAATGAACAGTGAAGGTCAATGTGAACCATATTCAACAGTTGATATTCATAAATTTACATTTGACGACGCCAATTTCCAAGATGATTCTCCGATAAATACCACCAATATGGTTGACTGTTCTGTATATGAGCCGTTTGAAGGAGAGAAGACAGAAGAGGAAATTCATTACGATGTGCTTGATCCTAGTAAAAACGACACCTTGGACTAAGATACAGAGCACGATTCACAGGTCAACAGTATAAGCAACCCCCGAACCACGTTAGCCTGCATATTAAAAGTTGTGAGTTGGTTATCCAAATGAATTCCAGAAGTTGATGAGGAGCGAACAAGTTAAAACAATTTAATGTCTTACAGATTGCAACTGCATGTTAAGATCTGTATTGAGATTATCTTTCGTTTATCGTTTAAAGTAACTGATACGCAAAAGCGAATCATGCTATTTTTCAAACTCATGTATACATCATGGGTTTCTGTCTTTACTTTATAGACTCGCTGTTGTACAAAGGATTATGTTACACACCGTTGTCCTAAACAAGGGGACTGACACGTATTTTGCTGTTATGTTGGTGGTATATACCGTATACTGTACATCATGTGTATACGTTCAGTTTACAAGACTAATGCATCCTACACGGTCCTGACTATAAGCATGTGTAACGAAACTATATCTTCGGGCCCGGGCTAATATTGTAGGTCGGAAAATATGGAATTAAGAATAATATGTTCTCCATTTTGATTATACTTATAATGCAAATGAAGATTTACAAAAGGGGGCGCTGAGATATAACAGATCTGTCGACTCTCGGCCTATCGAATTCTACAGGCCCAGTTGAACAACTTTGATATTACAAAGTGTTAAAACGTTCTTTACATTATTCATTGATAGGCCTTATATTGTATAATTGTTTTCAATAAATGTTATCTACAGGCGACACTTCTGTCCGTTACCTACGAATAGTTCGTAAATTGAGGACTACCTGGAAATTTTCAAATGATTGTTTTGCACTCATACAGTACGCCACACATACCCCTTCCCCTACCCATGTGCCACATCACCACGGTACTGAATTTGAAACGATTATCTCATTTTCATCATGGGATAGTGCATGCAGTAAGTAACATTTATTCATATTTGTACAGTAAAAATGTATAAGTTGTTTGTAGAATTTTTTGAATTATAGATATTTGAGAGCAACGCTTTATGAAATAATAAAGAAAACCTTGTAAATTGTATTTTACACAGAATTGTAATCGGCAAAATGTAATTGGTAGCCAAACTAGACGTGGGCTAGCCTATATCAAAATGCATAAACTAGACTCAGTTAATTAAAAATAATAAAGAATCCAACAAATGTGGTAGTTTATTTTTTTAGACTTTATAGTTTAGGCTTGTCAAACTCCTCCTGTCGCTAATGAATAAAGCAACAATCGAGTAAAGATCAACCCTAATTGCGTATCTCTATATCAGTGATAGTCTGTCATTAATGATTGTTTTCCTTTACAATATAGCGAGCTTTTGGTTTTGCCAATCTTGGATTTGTACTCAATATGATATTGTGTATGTACTGAAACTGACATGTTACTAAAGGAAACTGTGATTGACACCATAATCATTATATTTCTGTTGATGTACAGTTCAGATTCGGATTATTATCAGTTCGGATTATGATCATCGTAGCTGTTACAGTTTCATTTCTGTTATTATCTGTCTGTTTGACGGTTATAATTTGTGAGACAAAGGTAAGATTATCTTGCCGATATGCTCTTCTGTATGCAGCTAGCTGCAAACTTTTCATGTTCGTGCGTGCTTGCCATTTATGGGGTTTACTACGACAAAATGTGTACATAGGCTGATAAATTTCGCAGTGATTTTGCAATGAAGTCTTTAGCTTTTCATCCGAAATTGTATAGGCAGATTTCAGAGAAATAGAGAACGTCCTATATAGTAGGTAATGTATATGGAGAGATTATGATCATGGTACAACACATTTCATTCAAGTTTATGTCATCATGAAAACAGGTGAATACGAAGCTTCTCACAAAATTATCATTATCAAGAATACGGATCATCCGAAACTGAAAAAGAAACGCTGATTAGCTTTTGAAAGTTTGTTGCCATTTTAGCAAATCTTGCAGTTTTGTGTGACTTCATAGCATATACATATGCAGACCATTTCCACAGTTGTTTGCGGAGCCAGGGCTTCCACAATGTAGGTAGTATTATTCATACTAAGAATGAAAAGCAACCGATTTCAAAAACTAAGTATGCACAGGATTTGTTTAGTAGAATTTTAATTACTAACCTCACATGTATACCTCTTTCGGTTCCTTCAATAACCCTGGTCAAAGTGGTTGGTCAGTAACGTAACGAACAGCGATGAACACGAACAGCGGCTTGCACGCTGTATACAGTTAAAGGAGTGGACTGTTCAGTTTGTTTTTGTAATAGACGACTATGGAATTAAAACAGAGATGTTTCAGTTGAAAACGACTGTTTATGACGACACATGTTTCTACGAACGTAATAAAACTACACACGTGCGTAATATTATCACGTACGTACATAATAATTATTTCGTACGTAGGTAGTAATTTTCACGCACGTATGTATAAGTACGTGATATTATTACGTACGTACGTAGTATTTCTTACGTTCGTAAGTGATAATAATTGCGTACGTACGTAGTATTGTTACGTACGTATGTCAACAAAACAAATTACCATGTCCTCTCCAGAACTTCGTACGTTTCATATACACACGTACGCATTACTACTATGTGAATAATTTTTTAGTCAGCGCACACATCCAATTTGCTTTTTGCGCACGCATACAAGACAAAAGTCAAACGATTTCGTCCTGGTCAGTAAGCTCATATATACATGGACTGTTAAGAACTTTACTATTAGACCTACGTATTTTGCATCACTTCAGTCTCTTTCAATAGATTCATATTGTAGTGCCATAAGAATTCTAAATGTAGCTGTCAATCACTGCTCCCTTCCCTGTCCAGCCCTTACCCTTCTCACTACTTCACACGGAAAGGAGATGGAAATATTCAGTCCATCAAATACGAAATATTCACCCATCACTTCCACCTTTTGAAATTGGTCCTATACCTATTTACTTGGATTGAACTTCCTCATTTCCTCACCCCATCATCCCTCCCCACGCAAAGAAAAGAGAAAGGAAGAAGAAAGATTTATAGACCTAATAGATATCTTGTCGCGACGTGTTTCATTGAAGTAGATTATTTCTTGAAATATTGCTAGATTAACATTTTTTTCACTTCGCTGGGTGGGTGAGGGGGTATAGACATGGATGGAGGCCTATTTCAATTATTTTAAGTAACAAGACGAAAGATACATTCGGGTACCCCTGGGTACCTTCGAGTATACATTACGTGTGTACTTATCTGACTCCCGATGAAATATCAGTTAGAGTACCGAACTTGAATAGAAGAACCCATCGTAGTTGCTTTGGACAGTCAAGGGTTGGCCTTGGTTCAATTTATCAGACAATTATAACTTAAATATAACGATTACAAAATGATGTCATATATTGGAGGGTTGCACGACCCGGTGCTTACAAATATTTTTCAAAGATAGGTAGGTTACCTTGAACCCAGTACGTTACCATAGTGACGACATGTTTGTTATTAATTCTATAAGTACTAAACGTCAAGAGTGTTACAAGGAAGTTTACCCAGTAACTTCAACCGTGACGGACAACAAATACAAACTACACTACCTATTCTTCAAGCTATAGTACAGACAAACCTTATTGTTGCTTCCGTGAAATTACTCTATTGAATGTTAGACTTCGTTGTTACTCTAAATATATTTAATACGGTTGTTTATACCAGATATTTGAACTAAATTGTTTATAATTGACCCTGATATAAAAGTTATTACTTCCGGCGTAAGAGAGTAATTTAAGTGACATTACTATCCACGAGGAAGGAGTGTTACGTGCCCAGGATTATGGTTTTATTAAAAGTCGTTCGTCAAATTGTTCACTGAATATTCAAATTAAGAATGTAACCTTAAAGCACAAAGGAATATATACAGTAAATGTCGGGTACAGAATGGAGACAGAACTGTGTAGGAAACATATCAACTCAACGTTGTTACGGAATAGCCTCAGTATTTGGCTAAGTGTATCAAATCTGGTTATAGCTTTCAATTATTTTGTTACACATTTAGTCCGACTGGTCAATCCGTTTGGCAGACATGGTAAATAATTGAGCTAGGAGTTGCTTCGACAACATTTACAGAATTCACAATTGCAAAAGGTCCAAGCAATGTGATGAGCGTAGGCGTGTCTACTGCGAATATAAACAAGGACAATACAAATGTTCTTATCCAGAACAAACTTTGAGAAGTTGTATTTTTAATCTCAATTGTTCCCGCGGTATCGATATTAGCACATCATCTACCATTGTTCCATCAACACGTCTTAATCGTTCAATGAGTACATTACGTCACACCTCACCACCACCTAATACTAGTAAGCAGCCAGCAAAGAAAACAACGGGGATTGTTATTATTGTAGTTACTGCGGCTCTCTTGCTGATAGTTTGCGCTAGTTTGACTGTCATTATTTACAAGATGAAGAATAGCTTCTCCGAAACAGTAAACAAGAAGGAGAATACAGCACAGGTGGGAAACGACTTGACTCAAACAGCTGTAGCTTTCAGTAGATCATCCGATACTGCTAATTACTCAGAAAGTTCAACATATCAAGAAATACAAGAGGACCGTACAGATAATAATCACGTACCACATTCAATGAGTAATGAAGGTGAGCTTCCAGAAGAGATCTCTATGAATAGAGAGCAAGGAGGTGTTCGTTACCAGGAAAACCAGTTCAGTGATGGAAGATTGAAGCCATATTTAACAATATCCATTGACGATATCGATCAATCGATAATAGAGGGCACTGATTGCCAAACTGATTCTTCGATAAATACCACCGATATGGTTGACTGTTCTGTATATGAGCCTTTTGAAGGATAAAAGATAGAATAATAAAAATCCAATACGTAGGTTCTTGCATGGTCCTCGTTAAGCTGATAACATAGCATGAGACATATGGTTATAGAATGATGTTCTACTATACACAGTAATACAATTAAACGGTTAAACTATAGTCATTGATATGGTGATGCATTCCAACAGCTTTTATGACAGAATCCACTAATAAAAAGACAATATTCTAAGCATGAAGAAGAATATTATATTTTTCCTGGTTGACGGCATTTATCGTATGGATTATAATCCAAGAGATATACACATGCCAAATATTTTTGGTTTACGGAAAAGCCGCGCTTTGTATATCGTCAACTGCAGTCATAACTGATAGGAGAAGTTTGTTATCTTTTACATATATATCCTAACAAGATAATAAAAGATATTTGATCATAGCGCCACCATTCATACCATGTTAACGTTATTTTTGGTCAACTTTTGGGAAACTACTCTAATCAATAGGCATATTGTTCATTTTTCTGATTATTATTATTATTGATATTATTTATATCATTTTCTGATAATTGATGTGAATTACATAGGGTTGTTAATGAGCACTAATGACATCAAGATTGTTTTTTAAAGCGATGAAAGAAGCAGAGACCTTTTGGTGAATGACGTCACACATTGTTCTACAATGTACATACAAAATAAAACTTACAATAAAACCAATAACTGACAGAACTGTCAACTGAACAATATAACAAAGAAGGCAGGTAACACATTTTATTTCTCTGTGTAGTGTGTAGTATACTTTTAATATACTTTTACAATCAACTAAAACCCAAAATCCAACTTAGTTATATATAGCTGAAGATCAAACACACGTACACACACAACACCGATATAGCATTATCTTATTACCATGGTTTTTATATAGTTATACGGATGAGCATGAACTTCTTAAAATATTTCCAGGCGTCTCTAAGTGTTTATTTTAATTGGTTAGACTTCAATTAATCAAGTTTTGAATCAAATCTTTTAATACTTCAAAAGCGTTTCTCTAAAAGTTGTCTCCATTCATTTCACTTCAGTATTAAAAGAATAAAAAGGTGCATACAAATTTACCTTCATTCATATCGGTTTTAAATTCTGACTTTATATACATTTTTAAGTTGTTCAATATTGTAATATTTCTTTATTCGTTTCCTTTCATTGCTCTCTTTTTTTATTCAAAAGACGTTCAAAGGATTTTACAAACATCTCTCTACATAGAGCAACATTGTTCAGTTATCATATTAAGCACATTGTTAGCTAGGAGTTTGAGAAGAAACAAAATATGAAAGATTATAGAGAAAAATAGAAGAGAATTTTTTTTCGTTGCCAATGATGTCATTGTACATTTAGTTTCGTAGAAGACTAAAGGACTTGAGCAAGTCTAATGGTCTAATGGTTGAAACCAACGGCGCTTTGGGATTTTTTATGTGTAATGACTGTTTGCTTTTTCTCTTTGACACGATAAAGCTTTGACAAGTTTCATCATTTATCTCTATCGCTATAATGCATGCCATTTGGTTCCGTTTCCCCAAATACGTTTTAATATTAAGTACGTATATTAATAGTCGTTAAATACACAACGATTCCGTCTTTTATTGATAACGCTTGCATCTCAGTATGTATTTTACTGTACAGTTCCGTATTGTTGAACTGTCGGCGTTCCATAAGATTGCCTTGGTAACTCCCTAGTGTTAAGGTGGCATACTCCTATTAGAGTCTATATCAATCCGCTCGATTGTTCTCCCTCAGGAAAAGTGCCAAAAAGCAGCAGGAGAACATCTTTTGCGACCTGTTATCAATCATAATCTAGTTTTTTGTGGCCTTCATGTTAAAGAGCATGAATGGAAGTACATGTGGTGAGAAAATTGGGTCAATTGAGGCAATTTTAGACCCCTTTAGGCCTCCCAGGAGCAGCGTAGGAAATTTGTTTACCACTGAGTGAAGAGGTTTGTTTACAAGTGACGAAAACTTCCGGCTCGGATAGCAAAAAATCTACACGGTCATGATACGGAAAATTGATGGTGCCATGAAAGGCCAACTTGTCAGCTATCCGGTGATGGGTAGCGTTTAGCTAGTGAAAACTTCTATCTAGACTTAGAGACCACATTACTTTTGTGATTTAGTGTGTAAGTCAATGGGGCTTTTAATGGGCGTATGCTACCTTAAGTTCTCTTTGGTCTGCATAGTCATACGTGTTATTTGTATTGTTAGTTATGGTAGTCTCGTACATTGTTTGATCTGTGGTATTATATATCCTCATAGAATAGGCTGCAGCTGCTGCAGGGTTTTCGTTCCCTTCGTTTTCTGCAGTTTTCGACGCATTCTTCCTATCCTTTAGTTTGTAACACGTAAATAGAAGTGCAATAAATGGTACTATAAGGCCAACAACTGCACATGACAACCCAATACCTACGAGCTTGAATGATGTTTGTTGTGGTACCTTCCTTTTAGTAGTCGATGGTGCAGTCACTGGTCCTGTGACTACTGGCTCAGACTGTTGGTCAGATGGACCCGAGGACCCTGCATCGAGGAGGGGAGTTGGCGATGTGATAACGTCGATCATGGGAGAATATAAGTTAAAGAAGCAACTTTTGAAGAGTCATTTGCATAAGAACACTTGTATAGACCGGTAAGATTCTCCTTTGTGATTTTTATATGTGAAATCCCTACAGTCTTCACAACATATCTGCTTTGACGTTGTTGAATTGTGAATTCCGTAAAAAGTTTCGAATTGTCTCCTGGTTCAATTATTTCCCATGTCTGAGAAACAAATTGATCAATCGGACTAAAGGTGTAACAGAACAATTGAAAGCTATTTTCAGATTCATTACACTTAGCCAAACACTGAGGCCATTCCGTAACAACGTTGAGGTTGTATGTAACCTCCATTGTCTTGTCTCCATTCTGTACCCGGCATTTATATATTCCTTTATGATGAATGGTTACATTGTTAATTTGCATATTCAGTGAACAGGACGAAGAACGTTTAGCAAAAACATATTCCTGGGACTGAAGCCCTCCTTCCTCGTAGATAAAGGTGTCATTGATAAGCATTGATATGTTACAGTTTGTCAATCCATCCCACACACACTGTAAACTAAAGATCTCTCCAGGAAAGATGACGTCACTCATTTTTCTGAATCCTTCTGCAGGACCAAGATGTACGGAGATGGTTTTCACTGAAGTTACAAGAAGTATATGAATAATGGCGCCATACATAAAATAAGAGACAAGTCGGAGATTATACGTGCTTTCCATCATCTCTTACATCTCAACAATCGAATTGTCTGAAAACTGCGACACATCGTTTATCCGCTGACAAAAGAACACCTCTTGCACGATATCAATGGCGGTGACTAGCACACGTTGATTTTACGATCGGACAACAACTGTTATTAAGTCAGACGGACAGAAATACTTTAAAATTCCATGCGATAATGAAGTGTTATGCAATTATGCTCTTCAATACTCTCGCGAAGACCTACATGTTAACAGTTGTTAGTATAGACTGTATGAATAAAACCTTAGTTCTATTTTAAACTTGGTATTTCTAAGTTGCACCTATTTAGAGTGGGACAGCTTATGGTATACTCGCAAAAGCACTACAACGTGCCTTCCCGTTAAAGGTACCTAAAGCTAGAGCTTTACCATTAGGTTTCATTGAACCGGTTCACGTCCTATTATCTTCCTTTATTATTATTATTATTATTATTATTATTATTATTATTATTATTATTATTATTATTATTATTATTATTATTATTATACTATTATTATTATTTATGTCTTGTCGTCAAAGTAAACGGAAGCTTATACATGCAGTTGCGTCGCATAATTCGCTACCCCTCAGTGAATAGTTGAAACGTTCACATTCATGATGGCACTCTGTTTTCCGTAAGCCTACCAGGAAGCTTGTTCTTCTTCATGTAATAAGAATTCCATTGTGTTCTCCAAAGACATAGAGCTGTCTAATATTACACCGATTGACTAAACGTTCTCTGTCGATGTTTTTTCGATGAGGTTCTTTTATATATCTCTCATTTTGCGAACAACATTACAAACTAGCTTTTCCAATTCCAATATCCTGTTTGCCTTTGCTAACACTGATAATTATTAGTGACAACAGCTAGGGTATACAACTGTCACCACTATCATATGTAGGACTAGTGAGCTGAGCGTTTGTAACCTCGCAAAATAGCGATGGAAAAAGACAATGGAGTCTTCTGTGGAATGGAATGGAGTTTGGTTAAATCTGTTCTTTTATTGGTTTAGAAACAACATCTTTCACCAAGGCAGCAGCGCAGTGACCACGAAAGGACTACTTGCACCCTTCCTCCTCATCGTAGGCTAAAGTAAAATTATATAAGTACTGATGAAATGAACACTTACATTAAAGCACACTTTAAAACAAATTAGAACATAAAAAAAAATATATAATTACCCAATTAAATCCTTATTATAGAAAACTAACAGCACCACCCATAAAAGAAGAAGAATATCGCATTGTGTGCACCGTCTGTATATACCTCCAATCCACCGCAATGCAGAATAATGCGGACAGTAAGTTGACCATGTAGAATTTAACTCTCGTAATACCAAATGTTCTCCATAATAACCCCCAAAAAATGCCAAGTGTAAGCAATTCCAAAAAGAACTGAAATCAGGTTGAGGAAGTGTAATCTGCCAAAGTTTCCAGACAAACAGTAAAGAAACTGATAGAGCAATGTGACTATATCTACATGACAGGTAAATTCCACTAGATATGTGAACATCTCAATATATCGCTTTGATTGCATGTCTACAAAATGTGACTTTTGGAAGTGAGTGTACATAAATACTGTAGGTTGCACGGTAAGACGACACAGTTCAGGTTAAGCAATCTGTCCAGATACCATGACTAGTACTAAGTTAGCAAGAGCACTGCACAGTAGTACTGTACATGCATTAATATACACTATGGTTAATTGCACACAAGTATCATTGTCTAGCTAAATATTCTCCCAAATATATGTAATTATCACAGACATATTTATGTCATTAGTGTTATATATAAATTCCAGACAAACAGTAAGGAAACGGATTCAGCATTGTCACTTTATTAAATGTGGCTGGTGAATTTCACCAGATATATGACCATCTAAATATTTTGCGTCGATCTCATGTCTACCAAATGTACCTCACAATAATTGTCTGTCCCAACGAAACATATAGTAATTGTTGATTTTCATCGCTTCATTCGGTATTATCTATGTTGAGGAGCTTCATTCTACCATTGTTTAGTTATATAGCTTGGAGCTTAGTTGCCTGTAGTGCTATAAAACACAAGTCGCGTAAATTTGCAATCGTCTGCTCCAGATGCAAGAATTTTCTTTGAAGACTGTTAACATTCGCAGTAAAAGTGAAACTGTGTGTTTTTTTTTTACCTAATTACCCTCTGCATTCCTGCTCTGTTATACCTCTGCATCGTCTTAGAATAGACTCTTCTTTCAATGTATTCATTAACTGTGAATCAATTGAATAGTTTTGCATACCATTCCGTATGCTATGTAAAGGCTTATACTATAGTATAGGCTTCGATGCCTTTCCGTTGGTTCTGTTTTACCCTGAGTGCAGAACGTGTACAAGACAGTCAGTGCTGACAAGAAAAAAAAAACCTCAGACATAAGAAAAGAGTTTATAGCTCACCCAATTCTTTAATATCCCAAACGAAAGCATGGCCAGGGTTAGTATAACAACATCAAGCGGTCTACCGTCACCCAAATTAAAAATACACATCTCGAACACAAAAACAAGTAAAACTACACGAACTATATAAATATACAGGTAGCTCGAATCAAGCGCCCTCAGTATTTTATATCACCATGATCAAGTCTTAGTAACTTATTTTGCATAGTATTACTTTACTGTTATATCAACGCAAGTATGAATCAACCAATCAGGTTATTAGATACAGCGTTAAAAGTGCAAAAGTAGCTCGACGCCTACAGACTGTCTATGGGTTAGGGTACAATGAAAGTTATTTTAGAATGGTAACTATTGCCCAAAATGTTTAATGCCATGTCACCTCGCATTAGTTGAAATGTACTTGTTTCTCGCGGTTTTTAGTAGAAAGTTAATTATTTTATTTTATGATATCTGAGAGATGTCACGTGAAAATACATGCAGTGTAGACCCCGTTCAATTAATGAACGCGCCGAACTACGTATTGTGATGTGAAGAAATTTTAGAAACGAAGCAATCATGAAACCCGAATCGTTTTTTAGTGAGTTAAACATATTTTATGCCGGATAATCTGTGATTTGCTATAATGTATGTCATCTAAGAATTCAAAAATGTCTAGTAAATGTAGTGAAGGAATCTTTGCAAATAGTCTAAGTAACCATGTTGATAAAGGTGTTAGTTAGCAAGGTACTTTTGTGGTACTACGAAAGGTAATATGTTACGTGACTATAGTGTAAAAGTACTGGTAGGTCACGGTTTGTATGCTAATGGGTGTATGCATGGTCATGGAGAATGTGATGGCGGAGATTGGGGATGAGCCCCGACCTTCGCCATGACCCTCCACAACGAGGACGAGGACACCCACGTATATTCGATGGTTTCTTCATGACTAGAAAAACACATGAGTTAAATGATGCAGAATATGCGTATGTTGTTTGTTTGTTTGCGTGTGCTTATTTTATCGGTGGTATATTTTTTACTAGATTATATTTATATATAAAACGGTTGCCGTGGAATGCTCCAAAAACAGAATAAACTGCTCAATACCATCATGGAGCTAAAAATAGCTCAATGAAACCACACACGTGAGTTAAAAATAATTTACAATTCCTTCATTCCTCATTGTCCTTTTGGTATAATAACATCACTAAATCGCAAAGTAGGTAAAATCATCGCTTGCATACAAAGAAATCAGTTAAATGCAGTGTAAAAGAGGAGTTAAAAATGAATCTCTTTTAAAAGCAACTTTTTCAGGGAATTCAGTGAAGAGTATGTAAATTTATTCACGTAGTAGGTACATCTGTAAAACCGAACAGCGGCAAAGTTAACATTGTTATAATTATTACCATCACAAAATCACAAAGTAAATGTTTTTACTAATAACAAATCTCTTGGAGCAAATGAAATGACAGATTTAGTGTAAAAAGGGACTTTAAAAAAAAATCCATTTTAAAAGCAACATTCCAAGAATGCTATTTCAGGAATATTAACTTAATCCTGTGGTCAGTACATCTATAACAGGGACAAGTTTACGATATGAATTTTCAGCACGAAGGTAATGACAGTGCAATGACTGGCTTTATATATGATATTGAAGTTGTAGTTTGTATACATGTGACATTAATGAATGTACAGCGATGGTGGGGGTTTGGGTCGGCGTTATGGTGAGCTTGGTAGTATCGAAGGCAGCGGCGTAACGATTAACTCGGGTGGCCATGCAGGGGGTTAAGGATTAGAACGGACCCCTCAGACTGCAGACGAAGCGAGCAACCACTCTCTACTTGGAGACAATGTGTTTTCATTCTTCCCACCTAACCATCCGAGCCTCATGAGAAAGGATTGTCTAATCTATAGTGTTAGCCAAGTATTGGCCAACATAAGAATCAATCATATACCAAATAGGTCCCATAATGATATTCTGATGCTGACGATGCAAAAGCATATTCTATAATGCAATTGCTCGATCATGGGCCCGAAGATTTAATTCTCTTGTCATTTGCGAATTGGCAAACATGTTGGCAAAGGATGAATACCGTCATGATTGTGTGAAACAAATAAACAAACAAATAAATACATACATACCGGTATATATATGTATATGTATATGTATACGTATACGTATAGATATACATATACATATATATGTCACTAAATTATATTGCTTTACTTTGCGATATGTTATGTTCTTAACACGTGTTCCTACTACAAAACGCTCAGCTCTCTAACTTGATATTTACTTACTGACAAAAAGGAACTATTGAAAGAATGACAATGAATGAAGATAAGACGTGTCACACTCTCAATGAATGCATTGCTGAACTAGGAATGAGGAAGTTACAAATATCATTTATATTTTAATTCTCTTGTCGTTTGCGAATTGGCAAACATGTTTGACAAAGGAAAAATACCGTCATGATTGTGTGATTATTAACTAAAAACCAAATAAAAAAACAAATAAA
>KN882288.1:255471-267289 GCA_000934455.1 Apostichopus parvimensis
AGGAATGAGGAAGTTACAAATATCATTCTATTTGAAACAGATCTTTACTGTAGTTCATGTTCAAATTTGTTTATTTACTCGAACAACAGACCTCAGGCTAACACGATTAGTTTCTTAAAGTTGAAGTGAAATTGCGTGTGAATGTGTTGTAATAGGTTGGATTTATCGCTTCCTGTTTCACTTATACTCTAAGTTTGGCTTCGATCCGGCATATGAATTACATGTTGTTAGCACTGTAATGTATTTCACCGTCATTAAATTAGTGTCAGGGGTTGTTCTATTGACAACTAGAGAGGAGATATATGATTAAATATATATTGATGTTATGGCTATCTATCGTCGTCGATTTATATCTTACTACATGCATAGCGCCATTAACTCATATGCTTCTTGTAGCTTCAGTACAAACTACCTCCTTATATCTTGGACCTTCAGAAAGATTCAGAGAATATAGTGACGTCATCTTTTCCGGAGAGTTCTTTTTATTTAAAGTGTGTACTAAATGGAGTTTATTATTAGTTGTTATTTTATTATCGCGTGAATTTTGTTTTTTCTGTTCGTGTCACTGTATTGCAGATGTCGTCCGATCATATTAAATTTCATAAAATACAACGTGTTCTAGTAACAGCCATTGAAAAGGTGTGAGCGGTGTTCTGTTGGCAGCGGATTTAAGTAAGAGCGATCTGTCGCAGTTTTCAGACAATTAGATTGTTGAGTGTAAGAGATGATGGAAAGCACGTATGATCTTCGAGTTGTCTCTTACTTTATGTATGGCGCCATTACTCATATACTTCTTGTAGCTTCAGTGAAAGCCACCTCCGTACATCTTGGTCCTGCAGAAGGATCCAGAAAATTTAGTGACGTCATCTTTCCTGGAGAGATCTTTAAGTTACAGTGTGTGTGGGATGGATTGACAACCTGTAATATATCAATGTTTTTTAATGACACCTCTATCTACGAGGAAGGAGGGTTTCAGTCCCAGGATAGTGGTTTTACTAATGGTCGTTTGTCAAGTTGTTCACTGAATATGCAAATTAACAATGTAACCATTCAACACAAAGGAATATATACATGTCGGGTACAGAATGGAGACAAGACAATGGAGGATACATATGAACTCAACGTTGTCACGGAATCGCCTCAGTGTTTGGCTAAGTGTAACAAATCTGATAATAGCTTTCAATTGTTCTGTTACACATTTAGTCCGACTGGTCAAAGCGTTCCTCAGACATGGGAAATAATTGAACCAGGAGACAGTCCGACGATATTTACGAACTTTACATTTCAAATGACAGCTGTAGCGAAGTTTGTGGGAGTTTCACATGCGAAAATCACCAAGGAGAATCTAACCGATGAATACAAGTGTTCACATTCTAATGATCTGTCTCGAAATTGTTCTTTCAATTTCGAACCTTCAATTCAAAAGGATGTAAGCACACCAACGATAACAACATCTGATTTACCAACACATCAAAGGTATTCAATGAGTTCATTACGTCACACCTCAGCACCGCCTACACCCCCTAAGACCAGCGAGCAACCCGTAAAGAAATGGATTATTATCATCGTAGCTGTTACAGTCTCATTTCTGTTATTATCTGTCTGTTTGACGGTTATAATGTGTAAAACAAAGGGTAGATTTTCTAGCAAAGGTAGGAAGGTAAACGAAACACATACGAAAGGCGACTTGGTTCAAACAGGAACGGTCTTGAGTAAATTATCTGATCATGTTAATCCAGGGTTTTCTTCATACGATGAAATACATAGGAATTCAGAGAGAGGATCTATGGATGATAAACATAATAGGAATACAATGAACAGTGATAGTCAATGTGAACCATATTCAACAGTTGATATTCATATATCGACATTTCAAGACGCCAATTTCCAAAATGATTCTTCGATAAATACCACCGATATGGTCGATTGTTCTGTATATGAGCCGTTTGAAGGAGAGAAGACAGAAGAGGAAATTAATTACGATGGGCTTGATACTTCTAAAAACGACACCTTAGACTAAGATACAGAGCACGATTCACAGGTCAACAGTATAAGCAACCCCCACACTACGTTAGCCTGCATATTAAAAGTTGTGAGAGTTGGTTATCCAAATGAATTCCAGAAGTTGATGAGGAGCGAACAAGTTAAACAATTTAATGTCTTACAGATTGCAACTGCATGTTAAGATCTGTATGAGATTATCTTTCGTTTATCGTTTAAAATAACTGATAAGCGAATCATGCTATTTTTCAAACTCATGTACATGGGTTTCTGTCTTTACTTTATAGACTCGCTGTTGTACAAAGGATCATGTTACACACCGTTGTCCTAAACAAGGGGACTGACACGTATTTTGCTGTTATGTTGGTGGTATACTGTACGTCATGTGTGTACGTTCAGTTTACAAGATTGATGCATCCTACACAGTCCTGACTATAAGCATGGGTAACGAAACTGTATCTTCGGGCCCGGGCTTATATAGTAGGTCGGAAAATATGGAATAAAGAATTATATGATCTCCATTTTGATTTTACTTATAATACAAATGAAGAGTTACAAAAGGGGGCGCGGAGATATAACAGATCTGTCGACTCTCTGCCCATCGAATTCTATTGGCCCAGTTGAACAACTTTGATATTACAAAGTGTTAAAACGTTCTTTACATTATTCATTGATAGGCCTTATATTGTATGATTGTTTTCAATAAATGTTATCTACAGGCGACACTTCTGTCCCTTAACTACGAATGGTTTGTACATTGAGGACTACCTGGAAATTATCAATGATTGTTTTGCACTCATACAGTACGCCACACAGACCCCTTCCCCTACCCCTGTGCCACATCACCACAGTACTGAATTTGAAACGATTATCTTTTTTCATCATGGGATAGTGCATACAGTAAGTAACATTTATTCATATTTGTACAGTAAAAATGTATAAGTTGTTTGTAGAATTTTTTGAATTATAGATATTTGAGAGCAACGCTTTATGAAATAATAAAGATAACCTTGTAAATTGTATTTTACACAGAATTGTAATCGGCAAAATGTAATTGATAGCCAAACTAGACGTGGGCTAGCCTATATCAAAATGCATAAACTAGACTCAGTTAATTAAAAATAATAAAGAATCCAACAAATGTGGTAGTTTATTTTTTTAGACTTTATAGTTTAGACTTGTCAAACTCCTCCTGTCGCTAATGAATAAAGCAACAATCGAGCAAAGACCAACCCTAATTGCGTATCTCTATATCAGTGATAGTCTGTTATTAATGATTGTTTTCCTTTACAATATAGCGAGCTTTTGGTTTTGGCAATCTTGGATTTGTACTCGATACAATATTATGTATGTACTGAAACTGACATGTTACTAAAGGAAACTGAGATTTACACCATAATCATAATATTTCTGTTGATGTACAGTTCAGATTCGGATTATTATCAGTTCGGATTATGGTCATCGTAGCTGTTACAGCTTCATTTCTGTTATTATCTGTCTGTTTGACGGTTATAATTTGTGAGACAAAGGTAAGATTGTCTTGCCGATATGCTCTTCTGTATGCAGCTAGCTGCAAACTTTTCATGTTCGTGCGTGCTTGCCATTTATGGGGTTTTCTACGAAAAAATGTGTACATAGGCTGATACATTTCGCAGTGATTTTGCAATAAAGTCGTCAGCTTTTCATCCGAATTGTATAGGCAGATTTCAGAGAAATAGAGAACGTCCTATATAGTAGGTAATGTATATGGAGAGATTATGATCATGGTACAACACATTTCAATAAAGTTTATGTCATCATGAAAACAGGTGAATACGAAGCTTCTCACAAAATTATCATTATCAAGAATACGGATCATCCGAAACTGAAAAGGAAACGCTGATTAGCTTTTGAAAGTTTGTTGCCATTTTAGCAAATCTAGCAGTTTTGTGTGACTTCATAGCATATACATATGCAGACCATTTCCACAGTTGTTTGCGGAGCCAGGGGTTCCACAATGTAGGTAATATTATTCATACTAAGAATGAAAAGCAACCGATTTCAAAACTAAGTATGCACAGGATTTGTTTAGTAGAATTTTAATTACTAACCTCACATGTATACCTCTTTCGGTTCCTTCAATAACCCTGGTCAAAGTGGTTGGTCAGTAACGTAACGAACAGCGATGAACACGAACATCGATCTCATGTCTACCAAATGTACCTCACAATAGATGTCTGTCCCAACGAAACATATAGTAATTGTTGATTTTCATCGCTTCATTCGGTATTATCTATGTTGAGGAGCTTCATTCTGCCATTGTTTAGTTAAATAGCTTGGAGCTTAGTTGCCTGTACTGCTATAAATCACAAGTCCCGTAAATTTACAATCGTCTGCTCCAGATGCAAGAATTTTCCTTGAAGACTGTTAACATTCGCAGTAAAAGTGAAACTATGTGGTTTTTTTTACCTAATTACCCTCTGTATTCCTGCTCTGTTATACCTCTGCATCGTCTTAGAATAGACTCTTCTTTCAATGTATTCATTAACTGTGAATCAATTGAATAGTTTTGCATACCATTCTGTATGCTATGTAAAGGCTTCTACTATAGTATAGGCTTCGATGCCTTTCCGTTGGTTCTGTTTTACCCTGAGTGCAGAACTGTACACGACAGTCAGTGCAGACAACAAGAAAAACAAAATTCCTCAGACACAAGAAAAGAGTTTTATAGCCCGCCCAAATCTTAAATATCCCAAACGAAAGCATGGCCAGGGTTAGTATAACAACATCAAGCGGTCTACGGTCACCGAAATTACAAATACACATCTCGAACACAAAAACAAGTAAAACTACACGAGCTATATAAATATACAGGCGGCTCGAATCAAGCGCCCTCAGTATTTTATATCACCATGATCAAGTCTTAGTAAGTTATTTTGCATAGTATTACTTTACTGTCATTTCAACGCAAGTATGAATCAACCAATCAGGTTATTAGATACAGCGTTAGAATGGCAAAAGTAGTTCGACGCCTGCGGACTGTCTATGGGTAAGGTTAGAATGAAAGTTATTTTAGAATGGTAACAATTGCCCAAAATGTATAATAACATGTCACCTCGAATTATTTGAAGTTACTTGTTTTTCGCGGTTTTTGGTAGAAAGTTAATTATTGTGTTTCATTAGATCTGAGAGATGCCACGTGCAAATACATGCTGTGTAAACCCCGTTTAATTATTGAACGCGCCGAACACTGTGTGTATTGTGATGTGACGATAGGACGGGGACCGTACGGGGACCTTATTATCCAGTTGTGGCTAAAAGTGACAAAACCAAACGCCTTTTTACATTAAATAGCTTGCAGCTTAACTAGAAAAACACATGCGTTAAATGATACAGAATATGCGTATGTTGTTTGTTTGTTTTTATCGGTGGTAGATTTTTTGCTATATTATAAATATATATATAAATACAAAGCAGTGACGTCATCAGAAACAAGGGGCTATTTTACAAAGGAAGCCACAAGATAACGGATATATAACCAGATTTAATTTAGTCAGTAGAATGAGTCACGGAATGATTTGAAATAGTCTTTCACTGTATTATAATGCTTTACTTTGTGATATGTTATGTTCTTAATACGTGTTCCTATTACAAAACGCTTAGCTCTCTAACTTGATATTTAATTACTGACAAAAAGGAACTATTGAAAGAATAACATTGAATGAAGATAAGACGTGTCACACTCTCAACGAATGCATTGCGGAAGTAGGAATGAGGAAGTTACAAATATCATTCTATTTGAAACAGATCTTTACTTGTAGTTCATATTCAAATTTGTTTCTTTACTCGAACAACAGACCTCAGGCTAACACGATTAGTTTCTTAAAGTTGAAGTGAAACTGCGTGTAAATGTGTTGTAATAGGTTGGATTTATAATTGTCGATCGCTTCCTGCTTCACTTTACTCTTATTTTTTGGTATCGATCATATGAATTATATGTTGTTAGCACGGTAATGTATTTCACCGTCGTTAAGTTAGTGTCAGGGTGTGCTCTATTGACAACTGGATGGGAGATCTATGATAAATATATGCTGGTCTTTCTGTGAATTGGATTCAGTGTAAATTACATTGATGTTATGGCCATCTATCGTCATCCATTTATGATATCTTATTACATACATAGCGCTATTAACTCATATACTTCTTGTAGCCTCAGTACAAACTACCTCCTAATATCTTGGACCTTCAGAGGGATTAACAGAATAAAGTGACGTCATCTTTACCTGGAGAGTTCTTTTTATTTATAGTGTGTACGGATTGGAGTTTATTATTAGTTGTTATTTTATTATCGTGTGGATTTTGTTTTTCTGCTCGTGTCACTGTATTGCTGATGTCGTCCGATCATATTAAATTTCATAAAATACAACGTGTTCTAGTAACAGCCATTGATATCGTGTAAGAGGTGTTCTGTTGGCAGCGGATTTAAGTAAGAGCGATCTGTCGCAGTTTTCAGACAATTCGATTGCTGAGTGTATAAGAGATGATGAAATGCACGTATGATCTTCGAGTTGTCTCTTACTGTATGTATGGTGCCATTATTAATATACTTCTTGTAGCTTCAGTGAAAACCAACTCCGTACATCTTGGTCCTGCAGGAGGATTCATAAAATTTGGTGACGTCATCTTTCCCGGAGAGTACTTTAGTTTACAGTGTGTGTGGGATGAATTGACAACCTGTTATATATCAATGTCATTTAATGACACCTTCTATCTACGAGGAAGGAGGGTTTCAGTCCCAGGATAGTGGTTTTACTAATAGTCGTTCGTCAAATTGTTCACTGAATATTCAAATTAACGATGTTACCTTAAAGTACAAAGGAATATATAAATGTCTTGTACAGAATGGAGACACAACAATGGAGGATACGTATGAACTCAATGTTGTTACTGAATCGCCTCAGTGTTTGACTAAGTTCAATGTATATGAAAATAGCTTTCAATTGTTGTGTTACACCTTTAGTCCGACTGGTCAATTCGTTCCAGGCTCAGACATGGGAAATAATTGAGCTAGGAGTTGCTTCGACAAAATTTACGGAATTCGAAATTAAAAATGGTCCAAGCAATGTGAAGCGCGTAGGCGTGTCTCATGAGAATATAAACGAGGAGAATCTAACGGGACAATACAAGTGTTCTTATTCATTGGAAGCTTCGAAAAGTTGTTATTTTAATCTCAATTGTTCTCGCGGGATCGATATTAGCACATCATATACCAATGTTCCACCAACACGTCTTAATCGTTCAATGAGTACATTACGTCACACCACACCACCACCTGATACTAGCGAGCAACCAGCAAAGAAAGCTACGTGGGTTGTTATTATTGTAGTTACTGCGGCTGTCTTTCTGATGGTTTGCGTCAGTTTGACTGTCATTACTTACAAGATGAAGAATAGCTTCTCTGAAACAGTAAACAAGAAGGGGAATAGAGCACAGGTGGGAAACGACTTGGCTCAAACAGCTGTAGTCTTCAGTAGATCATCCGATACTTCTAACTCAGAAAGTTCAACATGTCAAGCAATACAAGAACACCGTACAGATAGTAATCACGTACCGCATTCAATGAGGAATGAAGGTGAGCTTCCAGTGACTGTACCATCGACTGTTTATTGCACTTCTATTAACGTGTTACAAATTAAGGATAGGAAGAATGCTTCAAAAGGTGCAGAAAACGAAGAGAACGAAAATCCTGCAGCAGATGCAGCCTATTCTATGAGGATATATAATACCGCAGACCAAACAAAGTGCGAGACTACCATAACTAACAATACAAATAACACGTATGACTATGCAGACCAAAGAGAACTTAACACCAGAGAGTTACCAAAGCAATCTTATGGAACGCCGATAGTCAACAATTACGAAACTGTACAGGAAAATACCTACTGAGATGCAAGCGTTATCAAAAAAAGACGGAGTCGTTGTATTTAACGACTATTACGTACTTAATTTTAAAACGTATTTGGGGAAACGGAACCAGTGGCATGCCTTACAGCGATTGAGACTAATGATGAAAATTATCAAAGCTTTATCGTGTCAAAGAAAAAAAGCAAACCAGTCATTATACATGAAAAAAACCAAAGCGCCGTTGGTTTAAACGATTAGATGTGTGGACTTGCTCAAGTTCTTTAGTCTTCTCTGTATACATGAAAAACATCGAAATCAGTGATATCTTGCTAACGGAATTATATCTTTCTAAACTGTTTTGATGAAGTTGATTATTACCTACATCTTCATCACATAGTTTAATCACTTGGTTAAGTAATTGTCTCAAATATTTTATTTAATTGGTTTCTCTACTCTAAATTTGTGTCAATGAATTACATCTCGCCAGTACAAAGAAACTACATGAACGATGACATCATTGGCAACGGAGAAGCAATTCTTTTCTATTTCCATGTCTTTTGTTTCCATAATATTTTCATATTTTGTTTCTTCTCAAACTCCTAGCTGTGCTTATTATGACATCTGAACAATGTTTTTCATTGTAGAGAGATGTGTTGTAAGATCCTTTGAAAGTCTTTGAATGAAAAAGAAAAGAGCAATAAAGGAAACGAATAAAGAAATATTACTGTATTGAACAACTTACAATTTATTATACAGTCAGAATTTAAAACAAATATGAATGAAGTTGAATTTCTATGCAATTATTTTTTTCTTTAAATACTGAAGTGCAATGAATGGAGACAACTTTTACAGAAGCGCTTTTGAAGTTATAAAATGATTTGCTTCAAAACTTGATTACTTTCAGTCTAACCAATTAAAATCAACATTTTAGGGACGCCTGTCCTGTAAATATTTTAAGGAGTTCATGCTCATCTGTATAACTATATATAAACCATGGTAATAAGAGAATGCTATATCGGTGTTGTGTGTGTACGTGTGTTTGACCTTCAGCTATATATAACCAATTTTATTTTAGATTTTGGTTGATTGTAAAAGTATATTAAAAGTATACTACACACTACACAAATAAAATGTGTTACCTGCCTCCTTTGTTATATTGTTCAGTTGACGATTATGTCACTTGTATTTTTCTGTTCTACTTGTTCATATAAAGTCAAAAGTTCGAATACGTATGAGTTATGAGCTTACGGTGGCCCTGAAGGGACAGCATTTGAACCAAAACCTTTGTAAGTTCTTACTCCTTGGAAGTCTAAACTTATATTTCGAGAAGAAATTCTATGATTGAAAACCTTTTTTTTTCTTATCATCAAATTTTATGAAGGAAGCATCGCAGTTTCGCGATAACAACATCATAGGTATTGCTACTTTGAGCAATTGTATGAAGTTAAAACGAAAACATCTCTATATAGCCTAAACCGCAATGTCTATTTCTGCGCATACGACGCTCATATGTAAAGACGTGCAAATAGTGAAACATTCATGGATATGGTGGTAACCTTATAGTTGCCGTACTGATAAAATTTCAATCATACTACTCCATCCAACACTGAATGGAGAAAGCGAAAATCAATCGCCCGGTTACTATTGTTCAGATTATTTAGGCCTAGGCATACGATAGCATCAGAATTCAATAAATAAATAACACCGAGTAAATTCCTACGCTCGGAAAATATTTTACATAAATTAGTGCATGATTATTTTCTTATAATAGTATGAGATGAAGGTTTTACAATTTCTCACATAGTACAAGTAGGTTATATTTGCTATTATGGGTCTAAAGATAGCGAGACCGAGGCCTACTGATTTCATGAATCAATCAAAATTGACACATGACTCTACTAAAGTAAAATAAACAGATAATCAACATGTTGGCTGAGTTTTCATGGTCGGTAAATTGAAAGAGTTCGACTTCCTTTCTTATCCGTGTTAGCATTGTATCTGTTACTTCATTAACATACAGCAACAAACACATTGGACTATTACTGTACTGTTTTACAGATTTCGCCTACAGTGGAATTACGACCTTCCTAACCGGTTTCGAACCTCTGGACATACAATCAACGTCCATAGCCTAGGGGTTAGGGTGTCGCGTATAAAGCGGGAGGCCTGAGAACGAATTCCGGTGGGGGCTAGAAGTTTTTTCACTGCTCTTTATTTTCCAACTCATTACGATTTCAATTATATATATTAATTTGCCTTTGTTGTTTACCTCCATTTCATTAACAAAAGTCTGTTCAAAGTATCTCTTCCGAGATCCGGCTTTAGGAATCACAAATGACCTCGAGTTGGTTAGAAACATGTCTGATCTCAAATATATCAAATTATCGCATACATATGTAACTTGTGATATACAGAAAATGCCAATTCCAAAAGAAACTGAAATCAGGTTGATGATGTGTACAGGAAGCGTAATCTGCCAAGTTTCCAGACAAACAGTTTCTTTACTGTTGTGACTATATCTACATGACAGGTGAATTCCACTAGATATGTGAACATCTCAATATATCGCTTTGATTGCATGTCTACAAATTGTGACTTTTGGAAGTGAGTGTACATAAATATTGCAGGTTGCAAAGTAAGGCGACACAGTTCAGGTTAAGCAATCTGGCCAGATACCATGACTAGAACTAAGTTAGCAAGAGAGCTAAACAGTAGCCGTAATTTTAATTCATGCTGCCCCTCCCACCAGCCCCCACCCCCAGCTAGTTTGCATTTATTAATCATAAATGAGCTATTGTCTTCCTACCACAGAAGCCATGGTCTTTCAAAGAAGACTAACTGCTGGTCACACTGATTTACGGTCTTTAATTTGTAACATGCTTACATGTCATGAAAATCTTCTGTACACTGTAAAGTGTCCTTAAAATCAGTTATTTCAAACATACCGACTGTTGTGGGGAAGCTTCTTGACCAACTTAAGTTTCTTTCCATCTGTATCTGCTCCTAGCTGGAAAGAGATGCAGAGTTTGTGATAAGAACTTAGTATTTGAATACACCATTACAAAATAGTTCAGTTTTACCTTACAGATATCAGTGCACAGTACACAAAGTTTCATTACAATGTTTCATGTAAATGAACCTGTAGATATATTCCACTAAATATGTGAACATCTCAAAATATCGGCGTGATTGCATGTCTACAAAATGTGCCTTTTGGAAGTGAGTGTACATAAATACTGTAGGTTGTACAGTAAAGCGACACAGTTCAGTTTGGACAATCTGGCCAGATACCTTGACTAGTACTGCGTTTAGCAAGAGCACTGCACAGTAGTACTGTACATGCATTAATGTACACTATGGTTAATTCGACACCTTCATATGTAAATAACTAAGTTTAATACTTACATTCAAAATGTATGCTGATATCAGTGCAGTTTCATCATCATGTTTCATTTCAATAAATATCAAAAGCTCCACTATAAGTATCATTGTCTAGCTAAATATTCTCCCCAATATATGCAATTATCACAGACATGTCATGTCATTAGTGTTATATATAAATTTCAGACAAACAGTAAGGAAACGGATTCAGCATTTTTACTATATTAAATGGGTGGCAGGTAAGTTTCACCAGATATATGAACATCTCAATATTTTGCGTCGATTTCATGTCTACCAAATGTACCTCACAATAATATGTCTGTCCCAACGAAACATATAGTTATTGTTGATTTTCACCGCATAATTCGGTATTATCTATGTTGAGGAGCTTCATTCTACCATTGTTTCTTTATATAGTTTGGAGCTTAGTTGCCTGTATTGCTGTAAAACACAAGTCCCGTTAATTTGCAATCGTCTGCTCCAGATGCAAGAATTTTCCTTGAAGACTGTTAACATTCGCAGTAAAAGTGAAACTATGTGGTTTTTTTTACCT
>KN882288.1:268279-295383 GCA_000934455.1 Apostichopus parvimensis
ATATGCTTCTTGTAGCTTCAGTACAAACTACCTCCTTATATCTTGGACCTTCAGAAAGATTCAGAGAATATAGTGACGTCATCTTTCCCGGAGAGTTCTTTTTATTTAAAGTGTGTACTAAATGGAGTTTATTATTAGTTGTTATTTTATTATCGCGTGAATTTTGTTTTTCTGGTCGTATAACTGTATTGCAGATGTCGTCCGATCATATTAAATTTCATAAAATACAACGTGTTCTAGTAACAGACATTGATAAAGTGTGAGCGGTGTTCTGTTGGCAGCGGATTTAAGTAAGAGCGATCTGTCGCAGTTTTCAGACAATTATATTGTTGAGTGTAAGAGATGATGGAAAGCACGTATGATCTTCGAGTTGTCTCTTACTTTATGTATGGCGCCATTACTCATATACTTCTTGTAGCTTCAGTGAAAGCCACCTCCGTACATCTTGGTCCTGCAGAAGGATCCAGAAAATTTAGTGACGTCATCTTTCCTGGAGAGATCTTTAAGTTACAGTGTGTGTGGGATGGATTGACAACCTGTAATATATCAATGTTTTTTAATGACACCTCTATCTACGAGGAAGGAGGGTTTCAGTCCCAGGATAGTGGTTTTACTAATGGTCGTTCGTCAAGTTGTTCACTGAATATGCAAATTAACAATGTAACCATTCAACACAAAGGAATATATACATGTCGGGTACAGAATGGAGACAAGACAATGGAGGATACATATGAACTCAACGTTGTCACGGAATCGCCTCAGTGTTTGGCTAAGTGTAACAAATCTGATAATAGCTTTCAATTGTTCTGTTACACATTTAGTCCGACTGGTCAAAGCGTTCCTCAGTCATGGGAAATAATTGAACCAGGAGACAGTCCGACGATATTTACGAACTTTACATTTCAAATGACAGCTGTAGCGAAGTTTGTGGGAGTTTCACATGCGAAAATCACCAAGGAGAATCTAACCGATGAATACAAGTGTTCACATTCTAATGATCTGTCTCGAAATTGTTCTTTCAATTTCGAACCTTCAATTCATAAGGATGTAAGCACACCAACGATAACAACATCTGATTTACCAACACATCAAAGGTATTCAATGAGTTCATTACGTCACACCTCAGCACCGCCTACACCCCCTAAGACCAGCGAGCAACCCGTAAAGAAATGGATTATTATCATCGTAGCTGTAACAGTTTCATTTCTGTTATTATCTGTCTGTTTAACGGTTATAATGTGTAAAACAAAGGGTAGATTTTCTAGCAAAGGTAGGAAGGAAAACGACACACATACGAAAGGCGACTTGGTTCAAACAGGAACGGTCTTGAGTAAATTATCTGATCATGTTAATCCAGGGTTTTCTTCATACGATGAAATACATAGGAATTCAGAGAGAGGATCTATGGATGATAAACATAATAGGAATACAATGAACAGTGATAGTCAATGTGAACCATATTTAACAGTTGATATTGATATATCGATATTTCAAGACGCCAATTTCCAAAATGATTCTTCGATAAATACCACCGATATGGTCGATTGTTCTGTATATGAACCGTTTGAAGGAGAGAAGACAGAAGAGGAAATTAATTACGATGTGCTTGATACTTCTAAAAACGACACCTTAGACTAAGATACAGAGCACGATTCACAGGTCAACAGTATAAGCAACCCCCACACCACGTTAGCCTGCATATTAAAAGTTGTGAGAGTTGGTTATCCAAATGAATTCCAGAAGTTGATGAGGAGCGAACAAGTTTAAAACAATTTAATGTCGTACAGATTGCAACTGCATGTTTAGATCTGTATGAGATTATCTTTCGTTTATCGTTTAAAATAACTGATACGCAAAAGCGAATCATGCTATTTTTCAGACTCATGGATACATGGGTTTCTGTATTTACTTTATAGACTCGCTGTTGTACAAAGGATTATGTTACACACCGTTGTCCTAAACAAGGGGACTGACACGTATTTTGCTGTTATGTTGGTGGTATACTGTACGTCATGTGTATACATTCAGTTTACAAGACTAATGCATCCTACACAGTCCTGACTATAAGCATGGGTAACGAAACTGTATCTTCGGGCCCGGGCTTATACAGTTGGTCGGGAAATATGGAATAAAGAATAATATGTTCTCCATTTTGATTATACTTATAATGCAAATGAAGAGTTAAAAAAGAGGGCGCGGAGATATAACAGATCTGTCGACTCTCGGCCCATCGAATTCTACAGGCCCAGTTGAACAACTTTGATATTACAAAGTGTTAAAACGTTCTTTACATTATTTATTGATAGGCCTTACATTGTATAATTGTTTTCAATAAATGTTATCTACAGGCGACACTTCTGTCCGTTACCTACGAATGGTTCGTAAATTGAGGACTACCTGGAAATTTTCAAATGATTGTTTTGCACTCATACACTATACGCCACACATACCCCTTCCCCTACCCCTGTGCCAAATCACCACGGTACTGAATTTGAAACGATTATCTCATTTTCATCATGGGATAATGCATACAGTAAGTAACATTTATTTATATTTGTACAGTAAACATTTATTTGGTGTTTGTAGATTTTTTTTTGAATTATAGATAATTTGATACCAACGCTTTTTGAAATAATTAAGATAACCTTGTAAATTGTATTTTACACAGAATTGTAATCGGCAAAATGGAAATTGGTAGCCAAACTAGACGTAGGTTAGCCTATATCAAAATGCATCAACTAGACTCAGTTAATTAAAAATAATAAAGAATTCAACAAACGTGGAAGTTATTATTTTAGACTTTATAGTTGAGACTTGTCAAAGTCCTCCTGTTGCTCATGAATAAAGCAACAATCGAGTAAAGATCAACCCTAATTGCATATCTCTATATCAGTGATAGTCTGTCATGAATGATTGTTTTCCTTTACAATATAGCGAGCTTTTGGTTTTGGCAATCTTGGATTTGTACTCTATACAATATTATGTATGCACTGAAACTGACATGTTACTAAAGGAAACTGAGATTGACACCGTAATCATAATATTTCTGTTGATGTACAGTTCAGATTCGGATTATTATCAGTTCGGATTATGATCATCGTAGCTGTTACAGTTTCATTTCTGTTATTATCTGTCTGGTTGACCGTTATAACTTGTAAGACAAAGATAAGATTTTTGCCGATGGCTCTTCTGGGTGCAGCTAGCTGCAAAATTTTCATGTTCGTGCATGCATATATATATATATATATGATGTCATCTTTCATGTAGTTTCGCCTTTGTACTGGTGAGATGTAATTCACTGACACAAAGCTGAAGTAGCAGGAAACCAATTAATCAACCTATTTTTAAACAATTAATTAACCAGTGATTTAACTATGTGATAAGGATGTAGGTAATAATCAACGTTATCAAAAAAGCTGAGAAAGATATTATTCCATTTGAAAGATATCACTGCTTTCGATGTTTTTCATGTATACAGAGAAGACTAAAGAACTTGAGCAAGTCCACACATCTAATGGTTGAAACCAACGGCGCTTTGGGTTTTGCCATTTATAATGACTGTTTGCTTGTTTTCTTTGACACGATAAAGCTTTGACAAGTTTCACCATTTATCTCTATCGCTATAATACATGCCATTTGGTTCCGTTTCCCCATATACGTTTTAATATTAAGTACGTATATTAATAGTCGTTAAATACGCTTAAATCTACATAACGCTTACATCTCAGTATGTATTTTACTGTACAGTTTCGTATTGCTGAACTGTCGGCGTTCCATAAGATTGCCTTGGTAACTCTCTGGTGTTAAGTTCTCTTTGGTCTGCATAGTCGTACGTGTTATTTGTACTGTTAGTTATGGTAGTCTCGTACATTGTTTGGTCTGTGGTATTATATATCCTCATAGAATAAGCTGCAGCTGCTGCAGGATTTTCGTTCTCTTCGTTTTCTGCAGTTTTTGACGCATTCTTCCTATCCTTTTATTTGTAACACGTAAATAGAAGGGCAATAAATGGTACTATAAAGCCAACAACTGCACATGACAACCCAATACCTACGAGCTTGAATGATGTTTGTTGTGGTACCCTCCTTTTAGTAGTCGATGGTGCAGTCACTGGTCCTGTAACTACTGGCTCAGACTGTTGGTCAGATGGACCCGAGGACCCTGCATCGGGGAGTGGAGTTGGCGATGTGATAGCGTCGATCATGGGAGAATTAAAATTAAAGAAGCAACTTCGTGAAAAGTCATTAAAATGAGAACACTTGTATAGACCGGTTTGATTCTCCTTTGTGATTTTTGCTAATGAAATCCCCACAATCTTCACTACAGATATGCTTGAACGTTGTTGGATTGTGAATTTCGTAAATGTCTTCGAAATGTTTCCTGGTTCAATTATTTCCCATGTCTGAGAATCGAATTGACCATTCGGGCTAAAGGTGTAACATAACAATTGAAAGCTATTATCAGATTCGTTACACTTAGCTAAGCACTGAGGCGATTCCGTAACAACGTTGAGGTGATATGTATCCTCCATTGTTGTGAATCCATTCTGTATCCGGCATTTATATATTCCTTTGTGCTGAATGGTTACATTGATCAATTTAATCAGCAGTGAACAGGACGATTCAATTTTATTAAGAAACATAATCATTAGTATTAAGCCCTCCTTCCTCGTAGATAGTGGTGTCATTAAAAGACATTGATATGTTACAGGTTGTCAATCCATGACACACACACTGTAAAGTAAAGTACTCTCCCGGAAAGATGACGTCACTAACATTTCTGAATAATTCTAATGGACCAAGATGTACGGAGGTGGTTTGTACTGAAGCTACATCAAGAATATGAATAATAGCGCCATACATAAGGAAAGAGATAAGTTCAGGTTTATTCGAGCTGGCCATAATTATCCAAACGTTACCACTTTTCAAGCTTTCATTAGCAATCGAATAAAAACAGAACCATTCTGTTGATTTCCAATCAAATCTGCTGCAATCCAATAACTTGATAAGTCGATTAGTAGTTCACTGTTTGTAACAACATGTACCCATCACAGTTTAAATAAATTCGAAAGGAAAGAAGTGGAACCAAAACACTGTTCGTAAAGATTCCGTTGATTCTGTTAATATATCATATAGAATGATCCAAAAGAACAGAATAGGCTAACCGCTCTGAAAAGTTCCTCTTGGGCTTGATTTAAAGTCTGATAATTCCAACTTTCTTAACGAGTGTTGTTGACATGTCTTCATTTTGTGAAGTTAACAGGAAATAGTACACCGCGAGCTATAAAAAAAACCCATTATATCAAGAAACAGACCCTGGTTGCATGCAATGGACCGTTACACGCGGTACTGCCTACAAATATTGTTTTGTGCTATACTTTCCCATAAAGCCAAAAGTTCGAATACGGAAGAGTTATGAGCTAACGGTGGCCATAAAGGGACAGCATTTCAACCAAAACCTTTGTTATTTCTTTCTCCTTGAAGTCTAAACTTACATTTTATGAAAAACTTCTATGAATAAAGCTGATTTTTTTGTTATTATCAAACTTTATGAAGGAAGCAGCGCAGTTTCGCGATAACAACATAATATGTATTGCTATTTTAATGTCCCATCAAAGCAGCTGTATCAAGTTAAAACGAAAACATCTCTATATAGCCTAAACCGCTATGTCTACTACTGCGCATACGATGCTCACATGTAATGACGTGCAGATAGGGGTTACGTGCATGGGTGTAGTGGCAACCCTATAGTTGCCGTACTGATAAAATTTCAATCATACTACTCCATCCAACATTGAATGGAGAAAGCGAAAATCAACCGCTCGGTCACTATTGTTCAGAGTAATTAGACCTAGGCATACGATAGCATCAGAATTCAACAAATATATAACACAGAGTAAATTCCTACGCTCATAAATTACATAAATTAGTGCATGATTATTTACTTAAAATAGTATGAGATTAGGGTTTTAGAATTTTCTCACATAGTACAAGGAGTTTATAATTGCTATTATGGATCTAAAGATAGCAAGACCGAGACCTACTGATTTCATGAATCAACCAAAATTGACACATTACTCTACTAAAGTAATATAAACAGACAATCAACATGTTGGCTGAGTTGACATGTTCAGTCAATTGAAAGAGTTCGACTTCCTTACTTATCCGTGTTAGCATTGTATCTGTTACTTCATTAACAAACAGCAACAAACACATTGCACTATTACTGTACTGTTTTACTGATTTCTGTTGGTAGTATATTAAGGCGTTCATTTCCATCACTTCAATTATTGACTTTTGCAGTAGATTACAATGGTTTAAGTAAAATGTACATTTAATTAGCGTTTCTTGATTTTGAACTTACAATCATTCAAAACTATAACTCTAATTTGTACAAGTATGACATCAGACTTATTCATGTTATTTACTTCTCATTTTAATAAAACAGTTAAGTTCTATCGTTTGACACTGGAACTACGGTATACGCTGTAAACAGTTGAAACCAGAGACTAATCTTATACAGTAGCACTATAGAGTCATGGAAACCAAAAAAAACACTGCATTTTATCTACGGTAGAAGATACGTTCTTGCTGTGCGACACTCGTCAAGGTGTGATAATTATTACTGCATGTCGACACTGTACGTTTATCAATTAGTATATGTCTCTATTGATGCTAGGTATCAAATTGTCCCGGCAGTGGGTTCCATATTGTCCACGTCATAAGATCATTCATTAAGTGATGCATGGAACGATTGTATACGTAAAACACTTTTTAGCATAGCGTAAATACAACAAAACAATGAAAGATAATTACTTTGCAAACTTTTTCGTTATGTACGATTAGCTAGTTGCTCGGCCTCACAATAACACCGAGGAGACAGTGCCTTTGAGGAACAAGAAGAAAGATACATTCGGTAACTGCTAGGTACCTTCAAGTACACATAACGTGTGTAATTATCTGACTGAAAATATCACTTAGTATAGTTCCGAACTTGAATAGAAGAACCATAGTAGTTTCTTTGGACAGTCGAGGGTTGGCATTGATTCATTTTATCAGACAATTGTAAGTTAAATATAACGATTGAAAAATGATGTCATATATAGGAGAGTTGCACGACCCGGTGCTTACAAATATTTGTCAAAGCCTATAGGTAGGTTATCTTGAATCCAGTACGTTACCAGAGTAACGATATGTTTGGTGTTAAGTCTATAAGCACTAAACGTCAAGAGTGTTACAAGGAAGTTTACTCAGTAACTTCAACCGTGACGGACAGCAAGTCCAAAATGCACTACTTATCTTCAAGCTATGGTACAGACAAACCTTAGCTGCTTGAACTGTGAAATTACCCTATTAACTTCCTTTCTTTTCCCAAAGGTTTGAAAGTTATTGTTTGTGCTGGTATAGTTAAAGCAATGCAGTATCTTTCCATGATGCGACTCACACCTGTGGCCTAGCTATCCTTCTCCGTCAGATTTGTTCGGAGAAAGGACGAGTAGGTTTTTGATTCTAAGTAGTCTTCTCGTGACTACACAGGAATACTGATGTTCACCAGCCCATGCATCCCCTTCCCGACTTTCCCCTTCCCATTCTTAACTTCTAGCAGCATGTGACCACTTTTATACTGGTTAAGTCAGTGAAGAATGCTGTTTTATTTTAATGCAGCCCACCTAAACCAAACGTATTTCGAAAGCAATAGGCTAAAGGATAGATGCCAAGCTCATTTCTCAATTCACAGTAATAAGCTTCTGTGGTTATTCAACAGTATGAGTGATACGTATAATGCTCACAGCTATTATCTGCAACACACTCTCTTTGTACTATAGCTTTTCAATGTATAACATATCGCCCATGTAGAGTTATACGCAGGAAAGTCATGAAGATATATCAACTGATCAAACTGAACGACGTTTCTAATGATGTAGCAAACTGTATGTAGTGTAACATATCAACCATTTGCATAGGTAAAGTTGTTATTTGATGTACACTTCACATAGTATTGCCAGAACAATCTCTCTTTATACATACATGCTACAAATATTCAGACATGTATTCCAAATTTTTTATGATAAACTCATTATCTCACATGTTCTACGAAGTTTAATATATGTTCTAAGTGAAGGCTATATTAATCAGGAATTAAGCGACATCACGTGATGACGGAAAACACAGTCCGACCCGATTCTAATATGCAAATGTAGGCTAGCATACATGACTATACATCTACAGCTATCCTTAAGTTTAAGTGATGTTGATATTTATTTTGTACGAAACTCTCTTCAGGCGTTGTCGATTAAACGGCGTTAGAGATAATTTGCTGTAATGTCCATTTGAGACAACGCAAAATGTTTCGAAAAGTAACATAAAAATGAAAACAAAAAAATCAAGAACATATTTCTCAGCAAAGAAACAAGCTATCAAATAGTGGAGCTAGAATAATTTGTTTCTTTAATTGCACATTCATGAGTGTTCATAAATGTTAGACTTCGTTATCCCTCTAAATATATTTAATACGGTTGCTTATACCAGATATTCGAAGTAAATTGGTAAAGGTGACCCTGATATAAAAGTTATTACATGCGGCTTAATAAAAAAGTAATTTAAAGTAAATGAATAAATTATTCCATTGTAGCACATTCTAGTCAGTTGACTATTGTTGACACCCTGGTCTTATAATAAATGCTTAGCTCGCTGAACCCCCTGACGTACATATTATAATAATAATAATCAATAAGAATAAGAATATATTACTCAGCGGTTACTTGTACGACGATTAAAATACCACAAATGTGGGAGAAACTCGCATGGGCTTATTATGGGTTACAACTTACACGTCGGGTGGCTTCCAATTCAACATTTTAACTCAAATTTCAATTTGAATGGAAAACCCACCTTTCTATGACCGGCCGGGTGACGTACCCGTAAACTCCCAATTTGCTTAGCCTCATTGCTTCAAATTGCCACTGCCTTTAACTCGGCCACAGCATCGGTACCATGTGGCAACTAGAAATAAACATATTTTATATCAAATAAAGACAGAAAATACAGTGGTTCAATAGTTCTATTGTTGAACGCTTTGGGTAGACTATAGAGCATAAAAGGGTAAAACGAGGCATAATCAAATAGAATTGGATAATTTTCCCACGCTAATAGAAGGAAGTTTAAACAATCAGACTTTGAATGAAGCTATAAAGGAGATTCATTCTCGACAAAGACTACCATTAAACAGGTCTGGTGAATAAGCTTCGGTTCTTCAACGAAACACTAAAATCGAAATTTTAAAAGTTGGTGAATTTTATCAGTTTCTTCGTTCCTCGTGATGTGGACTTTTCATATCAATTGTAGTATACAGTAATCTATATACTACAGATATTGCATATATGATTATGCAAGATGTCTAACTGTTTGAAGATTGTTGTTTTCGTCGAATGCAAACGTACTTTACCGGGAGAACATTGGCTGAGAAAATTTTGTTAATCGGTGTAATATTAGACAGCTCTATGTCCTTGGAGACCAACAGACATCACCTTATACTTTGGAGATAATTGAAAGAATAATAACGGAAGATAATAGAACGAGTAACGATTCAATGAATCGATAATAGTGAAGCACTAGCTTTCGGTACCTTTAGCAGGAAGGCAAGTTGTAGTGCTTTTTGCGTATATACCAGAGACTTTCCCACGCTAAATAGGTGTAACTTCAAACTACCAAACTTAAAAGAGATCTCAACGACGGTTTCTATTCATACATCATTTAACAAGGTATACTTACAACTGTTAACATGTTAGACGAGAGTACTGGAGAGGACAATTATAACAAACTTCATTATTATCGTATATGGATTTTTAAAGTTATTTCTGTCCGCTTGACTATATCGCAGTTGTCGTTCGATCATATTAAATATCTGTCGTAAAATACAGTGTTATAGTCATCGCCATTGATATCGTGTAAGAGGTGTTATGTTGGCTGCGGATACGGTAAAGCGATCTGTCGCAGTTTTCAGACAATTCCATTGTTGAGTATAAAGAGATGATGGAAAGCACGAACAATCTTCGTCTTGTCTCTTACTTCATGTATGGCGCCATTATTCATGTACTTCTCGTAGCTTCAGTACAAACCAACTCCGTACATATTGGTCCTGCAGGAGTATACATAAATGTCAGTGACGTCATCTTTCCTGGGGAGATGTTTACTTTACAGTGTGTGTGGGATGGATTGACAACCTGTAACATATCAATGCTTATCAATGACACCTTTATCTACGAGGAAGGAGGGCTTAATACTAATGATTTTGTTTTTAATAAAATTGAATCGTCCTGTTCACTGATGATTAAATTTATCAATGTAACCATTCAACACAAAGGTATATATAAATGCCGAATACAGAATGGAGATACAACAATGGAGGATACATACAACCTCAACGTTGTTACGGAATCGCCTCAATGCTTGGCTAAGTGTAATGAATCTGATACTAGCTTTCAATTGTTCTGTTACACATTTAGTCCGACTGGTCGATACGATTCTCAGACATGGGAAATAATTGAACCAGGAAACATTTCGAATACATTTGCGGAATTCATAATTCAACATCTTCCAAGCATACCTGTAGTAAAGACTGTGGGGATTTCACATACGAAAATCACAAAGGAGAATCTAACCGGTCTATACAAGTGTTCTAACTTCAATGATTCATCAAAAAGTTGTTCTTTCAATCTCACGCTATCCCGCGAAATCGATGTAAGTGCTAACACAACAATCTCTAATCTAGAAACACCTCCGTTGTTTTCAACGAGTACATTAGGTCACACCTCACCACCACTTACAACCTATAATACCACCGAGCAGCCACAAATGAAACCATTAAGGAATATTATCATTATTATCATAGCTGCCACCGTTGTCTTACTGATAATGTCTGTGTGTTTGGTGGTTATCATTTACAAAATGAAAAATATTACTTTTGGAAAAGGTAAGCAGCAAGGGATTGAAGCACAGAATGAAAACGAATTGGTTCAAACAGGAACAGTGATTAGATCACCAAATAATACGACCTTAGTGTCGTCCACAACGACAGAAGATTCCACGGAAAGTAAATACAAATCGTACGCAATGAATACTGAATGTGGACTACCAGAAGATCTATACAACAAAATAGAACGAAGATGCCCTCAAAATAACGACCAACCGTCCAGTTCTCAAGAATTACAGGAAGGTAAATATAAATCGTACATAAGGAACAGTGAAAGTAAGCTACCAGATGATCTTTACAAGAGGATAGAGAAAAGAGGTATTCGTTACCATGGAAACCAGTCACCTGGTGGAAGATGTGAACCATATTTAACAGTATCGATTGAAGATATTGATCAATCGATAGAAGCGGGCGCTCATTCTGAAAATGGTTTGTCGATGAATAACACCGATATGGTTGACTGTTCTGCTTATGAGCCTTTTGGAAGCGAGAAGACAGAAGAAGAAATCCATTACGATGTTCTTGATCCTAGTAAAGAGGATAACTTAGAATAAGGTCACGAGCTATTAACTAAATTTATATTGTAAAACACATTTAAATGTATATTCACCAACATGAAACAGTCCTATTATATTGTATATTACAAAGCTTGCTATTGCGTAAAGATATGTTTGGTTTCCTTTAAATTGCTTAAATGGACTCCAATATTAAATCAATATTACTATGAATTGTTCTGTGCATGCCTCTCTCGATGTAGCTTAGACCTCAAACTTCGAGTTCTACTCACAGAAGTAATGAATGTAACACAATGTATGAGTAAAGTTCAATAATGTCGTGTTGCTGAAAAAGTGTGATTAACTGATTAATTCGATCTTCGTAATTTTGACATTACAGCAGTTTTCTTTGATTGTGACGTACCGATTACATAGGCTAGGTTAAGCTTCATATGGGATTTTATTATCAAACATTTTCAAGATGATGTTAGGTTGGTGATGTTGCAACCTTTCTCGGAATGGTAGCAATAAGTATTATTTTGGGGGACATATCACCAAACATGTTACATTCTGTGAAAACTACTTTAAAAGCGTGTATAATAACACATCACCGCAACAAAAGAATGATTATACATTGAATCTAACTATAGCCATATATTGCCATGCTAAGTTCCTGTATCAACACATAGTTTTGTGTGGGGGGGGGGGGGGTGGGACCTTCTCATAAATTAGAATTGCTTGTTTGTGTGAATGAAAGTTTCCTTCATTCTATATTTGTAATAAAAAAAAGTGCCCTTTAGTTGAGAACTAAGGAAACGGTAATTAAAAAGTACCGTTTTATTAAAACAACAATTCAAATACTACAATTAGTGGTACAGAATGTACAAAGGGTTCAGTTTGTCGGGACATTTTGTGCTAAGTTTACGGTTTCCATTCTCAAATCAAAATCACATGTGCCACTGCCCTTCGAAGTTTGTGCTCCCATCCCACAAATACCCCCCTCACAAACACACCCCCCCCCCCACACACACACATGCACACAACCTGATTGAACCCATTCTTTCTGGCAAATCTGACAATATTTGAGCTGTCAGTGCAAGAGAACAACTGTTACTTTATAACGTTCCTTTTATATATCTTATTTCTATCCTGAGAGGCCCTTATGCAGATGTACACATAGGGGTAAATATCCTCTGAAAAGTTTAACTGAAAACCTCTGATGTGACATATCAGAATAATTATATTGCGGCGGTGGGGGGGGGGGGATATTATGTAGAAGATCGGTTCTTACGATAGTTAAATTCTACGTGGTCAACTTACTGGCCGCATTATTCTGCACTGCGGTTGATTGGAGGGATACACCGACGTTGCACACAAAGCGATATTCTTCTTCTTTTATGGGTAGTGCTGTTAGTTTTCTATAATAAGGATTTTATTAGGTAATTCTATTTTGACTTGTTTTCCTGTTTTATATTCTAATTTGTTTAAAAGTTATGCTTTTTTTGTATTTGTTCATTTCATCACTGCATTACATTATTTTACTGTACCACGATGAGAAGGTAGGGTGCAAGTAGTCCTTTCGTGGTCACTGCACTGCTGCCTTGGTGAAAGGAGTTGTTTCTAAACCATTAAAGGAACAGATTAAACTCCAAATTCGCAAACCAGAAATTCCAGAACCAAAGAAGACTCCATTGTCTTCTTCCGTTGGTATTGTGCGAGGGTAGAAACACTCATCTCGCTGGCCCTATATATGATAGTGGTGACAGTTGTATACCCTACCTGGTGTTACTAATAATTATCTGTGTTCTGTAGAAAAGACAAACAGGATATTGGACACTGGAAAAGTTAGTTTTAATTTCGTTCGCAAAATGAGAACGATGTAAAAGTACCTCATCGGCAAAACATCGGCTGAGAACGTTTAGTCAATCGGTGTAATGTTAGACAGCTTTATGTCCTTTGGAGAACACAAGGAAATTCTTAGTACGTGAAGTAGTACAAGCTTCTTGGTAGGCTAAATTAAAACTGAGAGTGCCATTATGACTGGTGAACGTGTCAACTATTCACTGAGGAGTAGCATACTATTATATTTTGCGAATTATTCGACGCAACTTTATGAACCTCACTTTGACAATGACATTAAACAAATAAAATAATAAAAATAAACGATAAAAGAACGTGTACCGGTTCAATGAATCCTTGTGGTGAGATCTAGTTAAGGTACCTTTAGCAGGAAGGCAAGTAGAAGTGCTTTTGCGAGTATACCAGAGGCTTTCCCACGCTATATATGTGCAACTTGAACTACCAACTTAAAACTAACTAATGTTTCTTTTATTACTTCTTAACAGTCTATACTTACAATTGGTAACATGTAGGTCTTCGCGAGAGTATTGGAGAGCATATTTGCATACAACGTTATTATCGCATGGACTTTTTAAACGTATTTCTGTCCATCTGACTTGATCGCAGTTGTCGTTTGATCATACATATCGTTAAATATAGTGTCCTAGTCACAGCCATTGATGTCGTGTAAGAGGCGTTCTGTTGGCAGCGGATTTAAGTTATAGCGATCTGTCGCAGTTTTTAGACAATTCTACTGCTGAATGTAAAACATGATGGAAAGCACTTATTATCTTCGACCTGTGTGTTACGTTATGTATGGCGCCATTATCCATTTACTTCTTGTAACTTCAGTACAAACCACCTCCGTACATCTTGGACCTTTAGAAGTTTTCAGAAAATTTAGTGACGTCATCTTTCCGGGAGAGCTCTTTATTTTACATTGTGTGTGGGATGGATTGGCAACCTGTAACATATCAATGTCTTTTAATGACACCTTTATCTACGAGGAAGGAGGGTTTAAGTCTAATGGTTATGATTTTCATAAAATTGAAGCGTCCTGTTCACTGAGTATTACATTTATTAATGTTACCATTCAACACAAGGGAATATATAAATGTCGGGTACAGAATGGAGATACAACAATGGAGGACACATATAACCTCAACGTTGTTACGGAATCGCCTCAGTGTTTGGCTAAGTGTAATGAATCTGATAATAGCTTTCAATTGTTCTGTTACACATTTAGTCCGACTGGTCTAATCGTTCCTCAGACATGGGAAATAGTTAAACCAGGAGAAAGTCCGACGATATTTACGGACTTTGCATTTCAAATGACAGCTGTAGCGAAGTTTGTGGGAGTTACACGTGCGAAAATCACCAAGGAGAATCTAACCGATGAATACAAGTGTTCACATTTTAATGATCCGTCTCGAAATTGTTCTTTCAATTTCGAACCTTCAATTGATAATGATGTAAGCACACCAACGATAACAACATCTGATTTACCAACACATCAAAGGTATTCTATGAGTTCATTACGTCACACCTCAACACCACATACATGCCTTAAGACCAGCGAGCAACCCGTAAAGAAATCGATTATTATCATCGTATGTGTTACAGTTTCATTTATTTTAGTACCTGTCTGTTTGACGGTTATGATGTGTAAAACAAAGGGTAGATTTTCTTGCAAAGGTAGGAAGGTAAACGAAACACATACGAAAGGCGACTTGGTTCGAACAGGAACGGTCTTGAGTAAATTATCTGATAATGTTAATCCAGGGTTTACTTCATACGATGAAATACAGAGGAAATCAGAGAGAGGATCTATGAATGATAAACATAATAGGAACACAATAAACATCGAAGGAAAAATACCTGAAGATCTTTATAAGAAAGTGGGGAAAAGAAGCGTTCCTCATGACGTCAGTCAGTCAACCTCTCGTGAAATAAAGGAGAACACAAACAGATCGTACGTAATGAACAGTGAAGGAAAAATACCTGAAGATCTTTATAAGAAAGTGGAGAAAAGAGGCGTTCGTCATGACGTCAGACAGTCAACCTCTAATGGAATAGAAGAATATAAACACAAATCGAACACAAAGAACGATGAAGATGAGGTACCAGACGTTCTTTACGCGAAAGTGAAGAAAAGATCTACTCGTTACCAGGAAAGTCAATTACGTGATAGTCAATGTGAACCATATTCAACAGTTGATATTGATAATTGACATTTCAAGACGACAATTTTCCAGATGATTATCCGATAAATACCACCGATATGGTTGACTGTTCTGTATATGAGCCGTGTGAAGATAAGACAGTATAGATGAAATTCATTACGATGTTCTTGATCTTAGCAAAAAACAAAACTCTGGCATAAGACACTGACACGACTCAAAGGTAAACAGTATACCCCCTTCATACCCACTCATTTTAGCCTTCATACTAAAAGTTGTGAGAGTTAGTTATGAAAATTAATTTCATATGTTGAATGAGGAGCGAACACCTCAAATCAGTTGATGTCTCAGAGATTGCAAATGCTTGTTTAGATTTGTATGCTTTTACTTTAAGTTTATGGTCTCGTTTTAAATAACTGATAGGCAAAAGCGAAGCATGGTATTTTCCAAACTGATGTGCATCGGTTTATGTATTTACTTTATAGACTCGATTTTTATACCAATGCGCAACTTGAATGGTTATGTTACATACCGTAAAATCAAATAACGGGTCTGGCATGTATTTGTCTGTTATGCTGGTGATATATTGTACGTCATTTCTGTGTACGTTCATATTACAAGTTTGTATTGACCCCCGAGGATGATACATCCTATACACAGGCCTGACTATAAACGTGGGGTAGCGGAATTCTATCCAGAGCCCGGGCCAATTGAGTAGCTCGGGAATATATGGAAAAAAAGAATAATGTATTCTCCTTTCTAATATATTTATAACGCAAATGAAGGAGTCACAAAAGGGGGCCGTGTAGACATAACAGATCTGTTGACTCTAGGCCCCTGGAATCATACAGGCCCAGTTGAACAACTTTGGTATTCCAATCAATATTCCAATTTGATAGTCCAATCATAATGTCCCAAGTTCGAGTCACTCCTAAATTAATGTATGTCGTCCAGTTACAGAGTTGTTGACAATTGACAATTCATAATCATGGACGTATAAGAGACTGACTTCGGTCAGCTTGCGGCTTTGATAAGCCATTGATGGCTTCTTCGCGATTTCCTGCTCAGGAGGATCTAAAATATATACATACAATACATACAAAGTGCTACAAAATTCATGACAGTATTCATTGATAGGCCTTATATTGTATGACTGATGTATAATAAATGTTATCTACAGGCGACACTGTTGTCACTTCTGTCCCTTACCTGCGAATGGTTCGTAAATTTAGGACTACCTGGAAATTATCAATGATTGTTTTGTACTTGTACAGTACGACACGTAGACCCCCTTCACATACCCCATCCCATCGATACTGACTTCGCAACGGTTAACTGTTTTTCATCATCGGATATTGCGTACAGTAAGCAACTTGTTTATATTTGTACAGTAAACATTTATTTGGTGTTTGTATATATTTTTGGATTATAGAGGATTTGATACCAACGCTCTTTGAAGTAATAAAGATAACCATTTAAATTGTATTTTACACAGACTTTTAATATTACGCAAAAGTGAAATTGGTAGGTCAAACTAACGTAGGCTAGCCTATATCAAACGGTATAACCTAGACTGATTTAACTAAAACTACTAAAGAATCCAAAAATGTGGTAGTTTATTATCTTATACTTTATATGTTAGACTTGTCAGAGAGCTTGTGTTGCTAATGAAAGACAAATAACAAACGAGAAAATATCAACCGTGGCGTATTTCTATCTTCTATATATTCCAGCATCGTTGCGATACTCTTATTCGCCATCTTGGATTTGTACTCGATACAATATTGTGTATGTACTGAAACTGACATGTTTATGAAAGGAAACTGAAATTTAAACCCAATTATAATATTCCTGTTGCAGTTTATCAACTCCATTTCAAACCGATGTGTATCGGTGCCAAGGGTGGACACAACATTCACATGTCCCTTAGTCTTAAAACAAGAATTTAAGCATAAAGGTATGCTGGCTTCTAAGATTGTTTAAAAAAAAAAAGTCATCCAAGATAGAGCTTAGCCATGAAGACTAATCAACTTGATCCATTCTTAATCCCATTCCAACTTGATCCATTCTTAATCCCAGTCCCTGTGCCGTCGAGACTGTAATCGTGCGATTATGAAGACGTCAAGTATATCGCGCGTCCTTTGGAAATGCAATAAATAGTATAGGCTTGTACAAGCGGAGGTGCTATTAAAGAAAAGTTACTCGAAGATAAAGCCTGGGCATGAATACCAAACAACGTTTCTCGGCCTTTTACATAAGATCATGCATGTGTAGTACCTGTTACTTTTCGAGGGGAATCGTGAAACACACATGACGATTATCAAACAGTCACAGTCTCGGTGCAAGGGGAATGGGGTTGAGAGCGGATCAGTCGTTCGGTTGTTTGGTTTTCATGCCCAGGTTCTTTCCTGTGTGATTTTTCTTAAAAAATACCAAACAACTTAACCGATCCGCACTAATCCTAAATCCCCTTACATCGCGATTGTATCCGTATGATAATGACGATGTTACATCAAATGTGTATCACGTGTCCCTTCATAAACACAAAGAGGTATGCTCTGGTGCCCATTATTCCCATGCGTTCATTGAGTTATCAAATTTAAAGAAAAAAAACTTACCAGTTCATCTGGAGTCGAAAAGTAAGAAGGGCAAACTTTCCACAGCCATCATGTCGAGTTGATATGCTAAGATTACGTATAGTCCATTAAAGGTGGTCACATAATTGGTTGTTCTCGAGTTGTAAAATTTCATAGCCATGTTCCCATATTCATCAGATTAACAGTAATATATTGCAAATATTCCGTATAAAATAACGTTATGTCGATCGTAAATGTTATTAACAAAAACGTCCACACCTTTCTCAAATTTTTCGCCCCGATTCTGTATTTGCAAAGTATGATATAGACTATAATTGGGCTTTCATATCGTGCCATGTAATTTTTTGCAGGTCGCCTGTAGACCAGTTGGTATAAACATTTACCTGGAAAGGATTCATGCTGTTCTGCTAGCATTAAAAACATGTACAGTTACACCCGACTAGAACAAATCAACAGAAGATATGTAGGCCTAAGTGCTTCTTACATTAAATGACCATAAACCTCTAAACGTAGAACAGTTGTAGTTCGGTTGACCATGTACTCTTCCGAAAGTAACAACATGTATAGCTGTAAGCGTTAAAGGAACGGCAATTAACAAAATGTGAACTTTTTTTTGTGTCCAATTTCTGCAGAATATTAAACTAGCAACAGTTTTGTTTTTAACAAAGAGGTGTCCTTATCTGTTGACTGTTTTGTGTGTATATAGACATCTGTTGTTTGAAACACTTAACGTGTAACTTTAAATTTTGTTTGTGCGTAGGACTCTACGTTGTAATTACCACATATACAGCTGTGTTACTAAATACAACTTGTCCGCCATTTATTGTGTATTGAGTGGTATATTATTAGCAAGCTTAAATACATGTTCACAGTGGACAATAGCTGCTACGGATACAGAACAATACACGGTACAGCTGTATGTACGGTAAAGCTATGTCAAAGAGCCAAATCAGAAAATTTGCTGAACAAGGAATTCAATAATCCGTGAACCGTGAATATTGAATAACTGTTCTTTTACAGCAGTAAGTATACGGTCTATATGTGTAGTACCCTGTGTACTCTTCAATTTAAAGGTCCGTAATTGTGACACTGCTGCCATGCAGTATATATGTCGCGTCGTCGTCATTACGTGGTTACAATCTTTGAATGGGCTGGGAATGTGTATGAGACTTATAAACATGTTTTGGGTTTCTTGTCCAAACGTTTTATCTTGGTTGACCGTTCTGCCTAGACGTAACACGTCATGATAACATGATCACGTTCCAGGTTTAAGGTGATAGCGACTGAAATTGTAAAATCTTAGCAGTGGTAACGATCTTAAGGTGTAGGAAATGGGACGTTCATTGATACCAGCTCGGTGATCCAACTGGAGGCGCTGGTTCAAGACATACGTGACGTATTTGGTACCTCTGAGGAAACTAGCATATTTCGCAACCCAAACTACGCCTGAAGAGAGTGGGGATGGGGGTTTAGCACTTGGGCCTAGGGTAAATTTGGGTGTCCAGTGAAATGGCGGGCTTGGAAAGTAAGGGATACATTAAAAGTGCAAAGAAGGGGGTCGGGTGACAGAATTATCTCATGGGCCAGACCTGGATGTCGACGAAGCCTCTGCCTATGACCCAGTGGTGCATCTGTTTCAAGCCAGTATGCTGGTACCTACATGAAAAACTTTTTTTTTTCTTTTCTTTTTTTTTGCGATTATCGGCGGTGAATTTCACAGAAAGACGTTCAAGACAACATGGCTTTGGTGAGCCTGCTGGGTAGGGGTTGGGGTAAGGAGAAAAGTACCCTGGTAACCTCATTCAAAACATTTTTACCTCCTCTCATGAACACCACCTGTTTAATGAAATACATATTATCTCCGACTGATCCAGCTAACACACTCCTAAACCCTTCATGCAACTTCCGGAATATGAATTTAGTAAACTTCATTGCAATAAAAAGTTTCTTCCATTAGGACTCCCAACGTCTTTCGCGGCCAAATGCCTCTCCCCATTATGGTCTGTATCTCCACTAGCATGCCCCTGCTAATGCTGTATATACTGAAAATAGTTTTGTAAACACTTAAAGCAAGAATAAAGTACAAACAATTACAAACTATGTTCATCATATTTATTATTTTTGAAAATTAAATATGTTCCTTAAAAAGGGAATACATATCAATACAAATAAATGATCATATTGGAGCATGTTTCGAAAGAAAACAGAAACAAATACAAACAATTAAAATTTCTGCATTTTCCGCAGCTTGATAAGAGTCTTCTAGTAGTGTCTGTGGAATTGAAGCGTTAGTCACTTAATTTGGTAGTCTAAAAACACTCACGTCCTCATCTCAAAGACTTGCCAACCCACCCTCGAGCCAGCTGATACTACTAACTTAAAGTGTCCATATTTACAGTGCATGATAAAAGAAGTAAGATGAATTTCACAGTCCAGCTCTCCCAGTAGGCTCTTTGTGAGATGGTCAACCTATTCAACGAGGTAAAAATGTTTCTGTCCCTATCATACCAACTCCACCCGAATAACTAAATGAAAGTAATACAGAAGAAGGGTTAAGAATACCCAAAAATAACCTGGTTTCATCATTCCCCGCCCCACCCCTTTCCCATATTCTGTAATGTGTTGCAATGATACACTCATTTTTATTGTTGATAGTCACCCCTAGATCATGGGTTCTAAGTTTCTAAGAGAGACAGATGAAAAACATTGGTCAGACAATCAAAAGTCTGACTTCTAAATAGAGCAATGGTCCAGGTAGACGAGGACCTCAATCCAAAGGCCTTAAGGGTTTGCATATAGATATCATATTTCTGTAAGATTGTGGGCCACCTATCCTATCTGCTTTGCAGGCTGAATTGAAACCTATGAGTTTTACTTCCCATGTCAATGGTAGAGTATAGGATACCAACTGTAACACCTTTCACCTTGTCACAACCCTCCCCTCCCCCTCCTCTACCCCCACCAACCATATAGCTCTGTATGACTCTACAGAATCTTTTATGACATGCCTTCTCTATGTACTTATCAGCTGACTTGGCCTGTACTAATATTAAAACCAATCATAGATTTTTTACTTTTTTTATATAATTAAAAATGATAACGAATAATCTTCTGAATCCAAAGGAATCACCAATATGCCTCGCATACAAATTATTTGAAATGTATCTATGTCAGGGATATTCGCCAAAAGTTGTCAATTTTCGGGAAAAAACAAATATTGAAACATACACACGAAAACTGGGGCAGCATGGAGGTTCCCAAATTCGTTTAATTTAGCATTTCAAATGTGATAAAGATGATGCTTTTGTTGATAAAATAAGCGCCAAACTTTGTACACATAACACTTTTCTGTAGGTGTGAAACTGTCAGGAAAAAGTTTGATCTCAAAAAGAATGCACCGATTGGATGATTAAAGAACGCGGAAATAATGCAAATCCGATTTTGTCTGGTTAAAGTGGTCCCAATTTCATTCACCCAGACAACTACTGCTGTTTTGAGATTAGAGCTAGAACAAATTGCCTTCCAAGGTAAAGAAAACCACAAGCGTGACGGCTTTGAAAATTGTTAACGAAGGGAACAATTAACATTTATGGATGTGAAGGATATTTACAAGTTCAAACCACAATTCCTGACCCGGAATGTTAAGTCTACAACTGGCTCGGGGCTTATGTGATTTGCAGCAAGTATGTCTCGGTGGCGGCACATGCATGAATCATTTGAATCGTTCGGAATAGAATTGCCCCTTTTCTGATGTCCGTTGTGCTCTGACACAAGATGGATGAAATCGAGACCGCTTATGATACATCTATGCATTTGTACAGCATTGTGCCCATACTGCGGGCGATAAGAGATAACTTTCCCTGAAGACGCCTGACCGGACATATCCCGTTACAGCCTTTGAGGAATTCCCGGCTGCTTTCCCGAAGGAGACAAGTCTCAAATCTATTCCCGACATTCAGCAGATATGTATGACGTCATGTTCTAGAAATAGATTTCTCTTTCAATGACATGGTGGGTTTTTTTGGGCCTCCAGTGATGGAATGTGTTTTTCTTTTATCTGGACTCCATCTCTGAAGGCACTGATGTGGAATCTCTCTTTCCCTCCCTGTCTCCATCAAACTAGCTTGAGTCTTCTTCTTTCTCCTTCTTCTTCTTCTTTTTCTTCTTCTTTTCCGTTCCAGGGGTGGACTGTTGATGATGAGATGAAAGTCAAAGGAAATGGACAAGTGGGTGAAAAGTGTCTTTTATGTTGGAAATTAGTGTGAAGAACGAGGTATCAAATCTTATTCAGAAATGCCACTGACACAACCTTAAGCCCAGCAGCACACTGCTCCACTGAATGCGGAAATCGTAGACAGTCCTTCAAACTATCATCGATCAATATTTCACCAGTTTTAATTGTGTCAGCTTCTGTTGGGGAAAACTACAGAAGTAGCAATCCCGGACTAGGCAGGCAGTCTGGGACGGTTTACAACTAAAACTGTAGTTTTAGTTGATGTAACCTAACGCAGGGCAATACTGTCATATGTGACCTAAACAGTTAACCTCAACCTGAAATATGTGTGCTGAACACTTGAAGAGTGTGCAGGGCTGAGAGGTTAGACCATGCATGGTCAAATCTATTGACAACTAGGTCAGGACAGTGACATTGTTTGCGGTCGCGTTCAATCAATGCGGGCAGTTTGTCCACCACCTTTGACACTTCAAACTGGACAATCTATTTCAGAAAACAGGCTTTTTGGGGTCGCATACACTTAGTTCTATGTACCAAGATAATGAGGCAACGTTTGGAACTTCAAAGATACCAACTATCGATTTCAAAAGTATATCAAAATTCATAATTCAAAAATAATAAACAGACATTTGCAGATTCCAAGGATATAATGGAAATATATCTTCAATACACTTGCAAATTTCCAATGATCTTGACCCAAGATACATTTTGTTGAAGCGTTTGGAGACCAATGCTTTGAACAATCAATGTAACTACTTACATCGACATCTGCCAAGGCACTCGACTCTAGCGATTGCTCCAGTTTCATCTTCTTGTCCTTCTTTTTCTTCTTCTTCTTTCGTTCTTCTCCCTCCTCACCATCCTCACTCTTCACCGCTGCTGGAGTAACAGGAGTTGTGGGAGCTGTGGCAGCACCTGTCAGAACAGATGAACAATATTTGAAGAGGATTAAAAACCTAATCTACTTTACATTTCACAACACATGGCTCCCACAAAATAGAATATGTGTGTACAATGGACCTTTTCATGATTTCAACGATATATTTTGTGTGAGAGGATGCCGGGGCATGTCAAGTGATATGAAAAAGATAAAAAGGCTCATTTAGAGGATTAAATCTCAAGTTTCTGATGTTTCTCCACCGGTGATGTAACCTACATTGCACAATCAAGTATATAAGTGATCTTTGAATTAACCTTGGGACACATACAAATTAGTAAAGACCCCTTTGCTTGTGCACCTGACTTAATGTATAACTTCCTTTGAATATGTATGGCAGGGCTTCCTCTTTCTGCTCAGGCTGTACAACTGGATTTTTAACAGAGTTGATTTAATCACAGCTTCCAATCATTGAAGGAAGAAAGTCCACGTTGTTTCATTGGTGTTGATAACCTTGAAAATGATCAAATCTGTTAACACTGACCCCTCCCCCCCAAACCACGGACAAAACATGTTACTGTAACTGGGGGTCCATTCTTCCCCTGTAAACATCACCCCCACCCCTCCTCCACCTTATAGAAGGGTTGAGAGTTCACTAAATGTTACCTTCACTGCTGCTACTGCTGGACTCTCTCTTTCTCTTCACTGGTGTCTCAGTTGCTTCTGTAACTGGGGGTCCATTCTTACCACTGTAAATTAAAATAAAAAAGCAACAAATGTTAATGTTTAACACTTCCTCATATGGCTTCATAGTCAAGTTTATACCACCTGCTCTCGTAAACAATCTTGAAAAATGTGTCGGTAAGTAAGTACTTTGTTAAAAGCAGCAAGAGAGGGTAATAAGACATTTGGATTAATCTAACTGTGGAGTCTATTATTTCCTGCTACAAACACACTCCCTGGCAGATGTTTTCTGTCATACTTGTCCTAAACTTACTTGAATGCTAAACCACAATTTTCTTGAAAAATTTAATTTCTTTTCCCATTTGTATTACTTCCCAGGCAAGACAATACCACAGGCCAATAATCTCCAACATAATCTTTCTTTGACTATAAGGCTCTTTCTTCAACAAAAACCTCTCTTTCAGAGCAGTTTTCCTTTTTAACTTCTGTCCTATTATTTTGTAATTTTTTAATAGTTTCCTCCTCCAGTATTACCATATCTAACCCTCCTCCAGTATTATCCCATCTGGTCCCTCCTCCAATATGACCCCATCTAACCCTCTCCAGTATTACCCCTATTATGCCCTCCTCCAGTATTATCCCATTTAGCCCCTCCTCCAGTATTACCCCATCTAACCCTCTCCAGTATTATCCATCTGGCCTTCTACAGTATTACCCCATTTTAGCCTCCCTCCAGTATTACCCCATTCAGCCCTCCTCCAGTAATACCTTATTTAGCCCCTCCTCCAGTAATACCCCATTAGCCCCTCCTCCAGTATTATCTCATCCAGCCCCTCCTCCAGTATTACCCCATCCAGCCCCTCCTCCAGTATAACTCCCATCCAGCCCCTTCTCCAGTATGAACCCATCCAGCCCCTCCTCCAGTATTACCCATTTAGCCCCTCCTCCAGTATTATCCCATCCAGCCCCTCCTCCCAATATGACCCCATCCAGCCCCTCCACCAGTATTACCCCATCCAGCCCCTCCTCCAGTATTACCCATTTAGCCCCTCCTCCCAATATAACCCATCTAGCCCCTCCTCCAGTATTATCTCAAAACTCACTCATTTTCCTGTTTGTTCTCCTGTGCCCATTCCTTTGGTGTATTTTGGTTAGGCCTGCCATACTTGTCTAACTTTCCTTCCTTGATGAGTAACTTCTTCTTTGAGGCCTGCAGTACATAACAAACAAATAAATAGGACTCATCTTATCAATATTTAAGACTTTGGTATCAAGAAAAAACATCAACAACATTTGAATTTAAGAAAACCTTTAACAACAAAAGAGAGTGAAAACCAGAGCACATCTACTTTATCAATAGCATTACCTAACGAGGGGGTGATGGAAATATTACGAAAACTGTACTTCGCATAATACAGCAAAATGAACTATTTGGGACAAAGATGCTTTAATATTAAATCTAAAAGTATCACATACACAGAGTACAACATAAAACATCAATATTTTAAGATATTGCTCTTCAAGATTTTGAACCGTCGTAGCATATCAAGCACAATGAATAACACAGCTTTTGAAATACCGAGCAGGTCAACACAAATATCAACATAAACATAGATACTGAAAAAGGTATCAATCTTGTACGTGATGCTACTGACCTTTGGCCCCAGCCCCCACTTCCTTGGATACACATCTCTCTCCATGATGACTCTTTTCAGTTTGGCGACAAGACCGTGATCACAAGTTGCTATGGTGGCTGTCGTCATGAGAGCAATTGCCAAGGCGATGGCTTCACCCTTTGTAGTCATTAGTACTATCTCGGCATTTATTTCGATACCGTCCTCGAACCTCAACACTCCTGGCAACATGACTTTGGCACCGTAGCAGACAGCATTGACCTGGGAGAGAACATGAAATAATTTTTAAAAAAATTACCCTTGAAGATGATCTTAAAGCAGCATTTTGCATCCTTTCTATGATTTTTCTCAACCTCACTGACTCCACGATGCCATAACGACATACATAACTAGCTTATCTATTTAAATCTTACTTCAAATGGTGGCATAAAAGTCGAAAAATTTACAACTTTCAACTTTGTTTTTCTCCAAGATATTTTCCGTTGGGATCCCAATAAACCTCGCGCATAATATGAATATTTAAACACTACGAACGTCATTGACCAATACATAATACAACACCATGCTTGATTTGTGTACAGTCTATATGGCAGTTGTACCAGGGAGTTCCATAACAACTCCCTGGTTGTACTAACGCAAAGTTTTGAATCTATTTTTAGCAACAGCTCATAACTAAATCTGCATCCCTGATTGGTTGAATTCAAACTAGTGGGTTTGGGGTAACTGTATGCGATTAATTTTAAATGTGGAATTTGTCGGTGGACACTTTTCTCATTATCTGCAAATATCCTTAATCACTCGGCAATTAACGTTGTTGGCAGGGAAAAAGCTAATATCTTAGTTTGCTGTTTTGTGATTGATATATAAATATAAAAAACTTGATGGACATGTCAAAAAAGTGGAAAACTGCGACCAAATGCAAAATGCTGCTTTAATGAGGAGAACAGTCGCAACTAAAATGTCTAGGCCATCTCACCGAACATGCTGAGTGTATATTAACATTGATTTTACAGACAGACAATAATGACAGATGGACAGACTTGCCACACTGACATAAAAGACATCGCGACGTTGCAAATTGCATTCATGAAGGATGATTTCCGCGCCACAGACCAATATACCACCTCACCATCACAGAGAGACCATTAGCATACACAGTATGCAAGTAGTGCCAATGGGTTTAAGAATGCTTTGGACAAGCACTATAAGCATTGTAATCGGGTCTGAGTGTTTGTGTCTTCAGTTTTTTATCCTCTCCTATAGAGTCCTTGATGGGGACTTGAGTGTCCCTCCTTATCCTTTTTTTCTACTAAACTAAACTAAACTAAACTAAACAGTCCGTCTTCTCATAGACACAACAGGTCAAGACAGTTGAACATCTCTTGAGAATATTGCTACATGGAAATATGTTGTTGTTGATCTCAGATATAAATATTTGGCTCAATATATGAAATTAATGTATTGAGAACAAAGACACAAAACTGGCCAACCACCAAAGATAAGGAAAGACACTGCCAAAGGACACTTTGTTCCCCAAACTCACTGCGCTATCTTTGAGTACAATTCTCTTGTGTCCGGTCAAGATGGCTTCCAT
>KN882289.1:172451-183859 GCA_000934455.1 Apostichopus parvimensis
TTAAGTGCAAAGACCCACCAAAGTCTGTCATTGTTGTGTCGTGGTCGCTCATGAACGATTTTCGACCATGACTCCGATTTGCACTAGGTTTGCATATATCTCTAAGGTGTTTGAATGCAGCTGGTTTTATACAGAGTGATTACGGATCTGATCCGGATCCAACCCACTGAATCATTCCAAAAGAGGTTATAAAGCAGAGATAAGGTTACACTGGGGTAGGAATCTGAGCTGGATCAAACCCACTATCAAAACTATAAGAACACATTCAGTTGGCTTTGTGATTCCTTGTCATACAGTGTGCTCAAAATTCAAAATAACTATCTGACTAACGTAGAGCAAGTGAGTTAAATTTGTCTGAGAATTAGGCAAGAACCGACACAGATCCCAAGCTATCTGTAGCAATCCCTTGGTGGGCATCGACCATTTAGTATCAATCGTAAAGATTTTACAGTATAAAATTTTTAATATTCCAAAATGTTTCCATATTCAGAAAGAACAGCTTCCTATGTTATTATAGACACATAGATGTTTTAAGTAGCAAATGGACATTTTCTTTTACCAATTAATGAACTCCCAAAGCAGCCTTGCCACCAACCATCCCTTTAAGGAGTGTTATTAATTAAAGAATAAAGGAGTTATTTGACATTGTTTATACACTGTGAAGTATTATCATAACTTACTGCCAAAGTCATCTAGTATTTAAATCACTGAGAATATGGTCAAGTTTGAGATCAATTGAGATAACGTGTTGCCCCCCTTGGTGCCAATTTTGAGATAACCTGCTGACCCCTTGAAGCTGCTCAGAAGTGAAAACTGATAATGGCCGCCAGAGTGTGTTCAAAGCATTCACCACAAGAGCTGCAACTGTAGGAAGCAGATTTCATACCCTGGATGACTGACATGTACTGTACGTATAGTTGAAGATCATTTGTTGAAGACCTAGATGCAAAACTACACTGAAATTAAACTGACCACATTATGTTTCACCATACAAATGCAATGACATCTGAGAACTCACAGATTAATTGTACAGTAGCTTTAATGTTGATGTTTACAAGGATTACAGACATTGACACACGTTGACCTCAAGTGACCTTTGACCTCTAACAATTTCAATAGGGTTCTTGCACTCACCAAGCTGGATCTACATACCAAGTATGAAGTTCAACAAAGTTGTACTTTTTGAGTTATCATGTGTACAAAGTTTTCAGACTTTGACCTCTTAAGACCTCAAATAACCTTTGACCTTCACAGAAAAGAATAAGGTTCTTGAACCCACTATAAAAGACGGATCCACATGCCACGTATGAAGTTCATCCACCATGAAGTTCTTAAGTTACCACGTTTACAAGCAGGTGTCACAAACATACACGCCATCACCACCACATAGGTTCCTTTCACCTCTAGCAAGGAACCAAAATGTTCCTTGAACATGTTGATAACTAAATTTAGCTCACCAAATCTACCTACTGTATAAAGCACTTTGTCTTCTGGTAGAACCCTTGAAGCTAACTACAATTCTACCTACAAAGCAGTTACATTATAGCATAACCCTTGAAGCTAACACATATTGTAACTTTAACGCAGTAGTCTGCTAGCACTACACTTAAAGCTAAGTAAAACTCTACCTACAAAGTAGTGATCTTCTGGCATAACTCTTGAAGCTAACTCAAATGTTATCTTTATAGCAGTTAACCTCTTGAAAAGATTTTGCAAAGTTTCATACATTTTTATAAAAAAAAAAAAACTTCATGAAAGGCACAAATTGCATGAAATGCATTATTTCAGAATTATTGACTATCCATGCAAAACATAAATAGAATTTCTCAAAAACAAAATTTATATAGTATGAGCAGTTAGAGAATGTGAATTCTGAAGGGTAAACCTCTCTCCTAAATGTAGGTTAAACAGTTTAGTATTACTCCTATCATAATCCTACAAACATGAAAATAATCTCTCTGAAATTCAGACAACACTGCGATACCAACACTGTGATACCAGCAAAAAATGGTTCCACCAACAATATGCTTAGATTATTGCCCTAGACTACACACCTCACTACAAAGGAAGGGGAGAAAGGGGGTAGGGTTATCCATCTGAAAGTGGCAGAATGAACTTTTACTAGGATATGGGCTAGAAACAAACAAATTCCTGTTTATTTGCCCAGTGTGCAATTATCCTTTTCCATCCCCCTCCGATCTTTAGGACTGCATCATTATAGCTTGGTCAAACAGTACAGATAACAACTTAATACACATCACAATCAATATACATACAATACAATACACATCAGAATACATACATACAATACATACATACAATACATACATACAATACATACATACAATACATACATACATACATACAATCAATTACAACAACTACTTTGTGACAGTTTTCAATAACTTCTCTTTTGGTGCCAAAGCCAAAATTGATGTCACCATTTTATGATGGAGCTATACCAGAATTGGAATTCTCAATCCTAATACAGAATGAATGACATAAAAAAAGGTTAGTTAGGAAGGGGGGGAGTGGGGGATGAAGGCAGGTGGGTATTGGAGGAGGTGGATGTGGAGTTACCGTGGTATCAACTTATAACAGACTGTTATAGGATTATCGACATGAGAGTGTACACATGCTGCCAACACTCATAGACTACAAGTCTACGAATGGCAGCAGACCTAAAGCCCGGGGAAAAAGAAAAAAAAAACCCGCATACTTTAGAAATCATTCACGCGGGTCATACGACTAAACCGGCATATAATGCACAAACATCCAAAGCGACAAGACGTCGTGTCAAATTTCTTTTCCTTCTTACTTTACCTATCAACTAATCGGAATATACGAACGCGATTACACTTGGCTTACACCAACTGGCGGGAATCACAAAGTCACGAACAAAAGAGTCGGCATGGTTACCCAGGCATGTAACCCAAGGTTGCAGGTGTCTGGTCGGCACCGTGCATGACCGAACAAACTATGTGAAGGTTTTTATCAAACATCTCACCTTTTCATTCTATCTCATGTTTTATTTTTTCAAATGGAATTATCATACCTAAAGCCTATTCGTGTGACTTCCAGTGTATTCACCTGCTGTAGTGTGTGCATATACAATGAACTATGGTGGAAAATCATTGAATAATCTACTGTGCTGTGGGTATTGACCGTAGCTGTATGTATTGACTGTACACTAGTGTCTAATTACTGACGGTAGGAAGCTGTGTGTGTATTTTCTGGGATCGATGGTGGTGTCTAACACTTCTGTTACACCTCATTCAAAACTAAGTCAGATTACCAGCATTAGACGTTTCTTCACTCCCTTTAAGTCTTCTCACTAATTTTAGCAGTAAGTACATCGTAACAGTTTTCACCACCAAAGACCTCTCTGGTTTGGGTTTTTACTTCTTCTTCTTCTCTAACAGCCAACATTTAATCACATTACATTAATAAGAAACAATCTAGCTACGAAAAATCAAGTTTTTTTTCTTGGTACTGAGTGATACAGCTCTGATAAAATATTATAACAACATCCCAGCCCTAACTTACAGTACTAACTTGATAACCAAAGTAAAATCTTTGATTTCGTTTCTGGATTGTTTGGACTGGGATGCATCCTGAATAGAAGTAAAGATATTTGTTTTAATAAAATTTAAACACGATTTGAAAGGTACAGTAAGGCCTACCTCTAATGCCAGGTGTCAACAGGCTTAGTGATTCCTTAACACCGTTATGAAAATAATTTAAAAATATCCAGTGTAACAATGCACACAAGATTTTCAAATGTCAGAGCATATTTCGACTTAAATTGGTCAACAAGGCAGTACTCATGGGAAGGGTAATGTCATCTCTTAATCTCTGTTGACTTTTGACCCTCCAACAAAGGGAATAGAATAATTATCTACTCTAAAGTAAGCCTTTTATGCAATCTAGTTCATCCAAGCATCATGTTTGGAGTTTGGAATTGTTTACAGAGAATCAGAATCTCACCTCCATTTGACTTCAAATGACCTGTGACCTCTACAAAACCAAGTAGGGTTCTTGAACTCACTATTTATAAAGATCGATCATCACACTAGGTATGAATTTCATCCAAGTTCTTCTATTTTTTTATGATTTATTTATTTAGGTTTACAGTCTTGTTCGGGGCCAAGGCCCTCTCACAGGTTAGAGATAAGTAGAAAGGTTCTACTGTTTACAGTAGAAGGAAAAGATATGAGGCCTGACAGGCAGGAATCTTAGAGCAACGACCACACTTCATTTAGTAAATCAAAGTATTCTTTTTATGACAGTTACATTCTTCTGCCCAGAGTCATATCCACATATTAGGCTAGGTCAGGTACTATTCCAGTATTGACGTATCATAGGCTTCGGCTAGGTGTAGGTTGACACTCGGAAAATTTACAAAATATTCTTGGTTCGCAGGTTTGGCTACTAATTCGAGTGAATTGTCTGAAGCAGTCATGGATTTTGTGATCTGTGAGACTTTAAGAGCAGGATGGTAGACTTCTTGAGACTTAATGCAAAGGTGATGACTTGTGTGCGTGCCTATGTGTGTGTGTGTATTACCTTGGCTGGTAAACATTGAAACTAAAAACTTACAAGGTGGTTTAGTTGGTTTAACTTCATACTTGGCTGTGGATCTAACACAGTGAGTACGAGAATTCTATTTGTTTTTTGTGGAGGTCAAGGGTCATATGAAATTGTCCGAGGTCAAAGTTTGGAATCCTTTTAAAGGCATTGAAGACTCGCCCCAAACCGTGTGCCGCCCTGAAAAAGTTAACTTTCTGTTGCTTGCAAGTGAAGCTTTTTCTTGTCGCTACAAAATGCAGACAGTAATGAAACGTGATACCTTAATTGTTATCTTTAGCTGGACCTGAGATGTCCATCGCTGTATCGTTTGTATACTGTGCTGTGGGTATTGACCGTAGCTGTATGTATTGACTGTACACTAGTGTCTAATTACTGACGGTAGGAAGCTGTGTGTGTATTTTCTGGGAACGATGGTGGTGTCTAACACTTCTGTTACACCTCATTCAAAACTAAGTCAGATTACCAGCATTAGATGTTTCTTCACTCCCTTTAAGTCTTCTCACTAATTTTAGCAGTAAGTACATCGTAACTGTTTTCACCACCAAAGACCTCTCTGGTTTGGGTTTTTACTTCTTCTTCTCTAACAGCCAACATTTAATCACATTACATTAATAAGAAACAATGTTTTGAAATGTAATAGAGAGGTATCTGTAAAAGTAGGACTGGTTAAATCCCTTCTTCCATTTCTTACCAGCAACCTTGTAAAAAGAAAGTCACCAATCGATGTGACCTTTAGTCGGGTATGAAACCTTTTGGGTTCACTGTTGTTAACATAGTTTATATTTGCTGCATTTGAGCAGATGGTTGCCACTTCAATGCCAACATTTACTGCCAACAATTAAACGGGAAATGTTCGGTTTTGTTTATTTTTGCCCCTCCCACCAAACTAATCGCCCCGTGTCTCTTATTATGTTCTTTATGACGCCCACACATATCACTGCTTTCACGATATGCAAACTCAAGAAGAGGACGCATGAAATATGCAACACCATACATGACAGTCTTGGAATCATAATGTGATCATTTTCGACGCATGATCGATGGTGTTTTAAAGGTATTAAACACTGCCGTATCGCTATGCTAGTACTTGAGCTTGTTTACGTGGGTGTGACGCCGTTTAGACCTTACGGCGCTGTGTCCCACTATTCAACCAGAGAAATGTAGTACACCCTCCACACACACACGGCTCAGTCTCCTCTCTGATGCTGTTCCCTTGGATTTCCACGAAATCATTTTGTGACTACTATGACTCACGGTCAAGCAAATCTATTCGTCATGAGCAGGAACAGTTGCTGGTATAGCGCATGATGCCATCAGACAATGTTAAACGAGTCTCTTGTATGTGCTGCGGTTTCACAAGCAGATGGAGGCCAGGAACATTCACAACTACCGTGAAAGCGTTTATAGAAGTAAAGTGACGTCAGTCTGTATAAACCACACGTACTCAAAACACATCATCACTATCAGACAGACAAAACCAACTCTCTTCAGTTGCATGCAATTCTTACGATGATAAAGAAAAATATGTAACACTAAGACAATTAACATGGTTTACAATGCCTTTTGTGTGATGTGCATGTCTTTTGTGTGGTGGCCACTCAAACAAACTCTTAACTCATTTGCGGGAACGCTCTCATGAGGACAAAAGTCAGTCTGAGTTCGATTGCTATGTTTGAATGTTTAGATCACCTGACATAATGTTGCCTAAAACATTTTCAAGCAAAACTGAGACTGCCACGTGGCAAACGAGGTTAAACAAATATGACCATAAAACAGACCCGTTTTTTTTCCTTATTGAACGGAAGCTCTTGAAATAGAAATGGTTGGAAATAAAAATGTAGATTCAACCTTCAACTACTCATGCTTAAATCATACGTTTTCACTCAATGTGCACTTCACTGTCGACTTTCTGTTTAACTTGATGTCGTCGTTAACATTTTGGCCTCTTTTGCTGATGTTCTCCTTTTGATGTTCTTTTGAGTAATTCTTTAGTACTTTTTATAATTTATACAAATCATGACAATACCAAGCCATTAGCTTCACATGATATTTAGCTTCATATGCTGCAAACCATGCTGTGTTAGCTTTTGTTTAACTTTAAACTAACACTCTTTCTTACTAAACCTAGACGGATGACCTTTCCGATTCTAAATTGCGAGAGGGTCAAGGCACATTAAAAACTTGCAATACTACGTGGCTGAGAGAAATGATCGGGCAGCTAGCCAGCTAGCCTGGAGATGCAGTACATTAATGCAGTCATATTTTAGTGTTTAGAGGGGAGAAGGCTGGATAGAGAGTAGTAAATTGTTGATACAGTTCGTATGGGTTTGTAACTCTGGCGATCCTGTTGATGGAGTATTAAACCACCCTAAAGTACTACCGATACACCCAGTTGGGACAATTTTTGTTCCATATACTGTACTCTCAGTGATGTTTTTCAAAACACTAGTAATGACATCACGAGCAGTATGACTATCCTATGTCTGGCAGCTTTAAAGTAAGGAAGTGTTCATACTGTCAGTATGAGTGCTTCGAAGCATGATATAAGAGAACGGTATATAGTGATATAAGCATTGGAAAATTGTCCCAACCAGCTGACCAAGAATTTGACTAGTACGACAAATTTTGGGATCTTGTGAGTGCCATGGAAGACAGGGGAAGCTACATATCACATCACACATGGGAGCGCATGAAGAGGAAGGGGCGGGGGGAGGGGGGAAGGAACTTACCTGTCAAATACAGAGTAAATATTCACAGATTTATCAACGGACCGTGAAATATCACACAGGACCAAAAGTCGTCTACTGGAAGTGGATGCAAACAGTACCGAGAAAAAAAAAGTCATGAAACTATAAATATAAACCAACCTTAAAATATCTCTTCCTGCCTCTTCCACGCATCCTCGACGAAGAATCCTCGGGTTGACCTGACAAGTAGGCAGATGTTAGCAAAAAAGAAAGAAATTTAAAAGCATCATCTCATCTTGAGAATCTTGGATAATGCTCTCATAATAATTGAAGTTAAGAGGAGAGTCCAGAGGGAACCCACTTTCTTTCTTTCTTTTTAAGTCCTAACAGCATTCCGTTGAAATTTGCAACTCCTACATGGCGTTTTCAAGATGTTGATAGATTAAGGTGACCATATTTTCCTGACTGGAATCAGGGACATTTATTGCGTGACTGATATGGGGTAGGGGTCTAAGGGGAGGGGGTGCCGGGTGGAAAATTTTCAAGTGCCTCAGGTGCTTAGATGTAAACTGGTGATACTTAGAAGCAATTTTTAAATCAATTTTATTTTCAAAAATGTAGCTTTTTCTTAGATGAAATTCACTTCATTTACGTGGTTCTTTGAGAGCTTGTGAGTTGCTTGTGTCATAAATTCGAGATCAATTGGTCTTTGTGTACTTCTCTGAAAAGTGTATTTTCTTCAATACTTCATTGGTGCTACTGAGCTTATTGCTGAATTCCACACAAGACATACTGAAATGGGTTCTGACTTGCAGCATGGCTTTCACCATTTCAACCTTCAGCTGAGATTTCCCTGAGTTCCATAAGTCATTCATGAGAGGAAACAGCCTTTCTACTGATGCATTACTCCCCGGAATTTTGTTTTTACAATTATTTTACTAATAATGTGGGATATTTTCGAAATTCCTCAACATTTTGACGAATCGGGGACATTTTCGGGACACTTGTTCATCAGGGACAGCACACTGTAATCGGGGACTGTCCCCAAAAATCGAGGACGTCTGGTCACCTTATGATAGATGGAATTGTCAAAGTCTGTGCCATAAGTGGACTTGAAGCTAACAGGTAATCGTTGCACACAGACGGCTAAACTGTTTCACTTTCAGTTTATATTTTTTGTCTCTTGATTGCTTTTGACATTGAATGGGAATGGAGTTCCAACTCTTCCTATTAGGCGATGTAAAGTTAAACAAATTGTGTACTCATATTGAGACGAATCCCAATTTTGAAGTAAAAAATTTGTAATTGAATTTTGAAAGTAAAAACTTCAAGCAAAATTTGTTAGTGTGTTTCTATGAGATCAAAACCTGTTTGCTTCCTCAAGGTCACCTCTGCTGCAAAACTTGTCAACTTTAAACATTGTCATCTCTAAAATGGTACATTCAGGAAACTGAAGGCAAATTTCACCTTGATCAAAAACAATACGTTCATTTTTCATCTGTCAAAAGTTAAGGTTGAAAATGTCATTTCATTCAAAGTTTTGAGAATGGCTTTGCAAAACAAAGATGGGTGCAGAGTTCCCATAATCATATGCGGTGCACAGCTAGTTTGTTACAAGAAAATTCAGACTGCATTGTCACTAAAATAGATTACCCTACGTAAGTACTAAAATGATAAATTAGTATCACCCTTCATCACTTTGGAGACACTGCAATGGAACATATAATTCACCAGAAGGGGAGAGTTATACTGTCCCAAACCTGGTGTGATTATTATTATTATCATACCAAATATTTAAAGTGCTCAATGCAAAACACAAAGTCTGCTCGTAAGCACTTTACAAAACAAAAGCAGGGAAATAGACACAATATTGACCAAACTGACATATTTCTCATATTTCAGTGAACATATCAGAGTTTCATTATTGTTATTTGACTTCATTTTTTTTGGACAACCAAGAGGTAGGACCTGGTTGTCCGAGGGACAACCAGGGAAAAGCAAAAGATCTTGAAAGATTTGCGCTGGAGTACACCTGTACTCTGTCCCACAAATCATCTCATTATTGCATCCATGGCTGAAATCTATTCCACAAAAGAGACTAAAATGGTCACGATCTTACGGCGAGTTACTCACTGGAGAATCTCTGATGTACGTTCTGCTGGTAATCGTACGGTTGGAAATCCTCACTGGAGTCGGGGACCGTGACTTTCTCAGCGGGGTCTTTCTTCACTTTCTTCTTTGAGCCTTCGTCTCTGCTGGGATCGACCCTGCTCGATTCCTTACGTTTCTAGTCGAGAAAGGAAGGGATTTGGTTAACGTCATTTAGAGCGAAAGAAGGAGAGCAAAGCAAAGACAAGACGATGAACGTTTCAATCTCCCGTTTCAGATCTGTCACTCCTGTCTCAACAAGAATTCAGATTGGGAACACTCGTATCGCGCCTGTCACAAATCCTACCAAGTTGGAAGTAATATTTTGTAATAATCAAAACATGACATCCCAACAAGTTTTTATAATTTACAATTATAATACTTACATTCTAGAAACAGACATCATCGGACACGAACAAAATTATAAGCACATTTGAAGGAGAATGGAAACTATTAGCTAGGACGGGATTTGAGCCATTGATGGTACTTAATCTAAATCTGGAGTATTATACTCTATACAAAGTTCAAACTTGGCTTTTGTCATCCATCATATATATCTCGTCCTTAGACAGAACGTGCTTGATTGATGATTGCATCTACGTTCAAATTTCCCTTTCCAGAAAGTGCTTCTGATTTCTGATGTAAGACTTGGTAAGGTTTCAGAAAAGCCTGACAATTATACAGGTATGCCTGGATATTAGATTCCTTCGTGCGTATAAACCTACCACGAACATCTACGAACCATAGCAACAGTCCATTAAACCAAAATCACGTCAGGTTAAAAGACAAAATCCTAGAACCCATGAACCTTGATCAATTAGGTCACTGACATTATCTCCTGGATACCACAGATTTTGTCTCGAGCAGGAAACAAACATATCTGACTGTGACTCCATTTGCTAAAAAATTTCTTTCCAAGTTTGGGGAGGCAACTTCGGAGATTTTCATCCGATCATTTCTCACGGTAAATTCGGGAAATTTGGTGGAGGCTCATGTGAAATGTACCACACTATACTACATAGGCTCTCCACTTAGGGATTAATCGCTCCATTACGGGAATGGAAAATGGCTCATGGCTTTCCTGGTATGATGCAACGTAACAATAGGACAGTCAGTACATGTTCCATAGTGTTAGGCTATTGATGTATTTGATGAAATGATTTTTAAGATTATCATGTTGTAAGAATGTGACAACTTGCAGTCTTTAAACACTATTGCCATAGAGCTGTGAAGGTTATAGTCAAACAAGAGCCCAATGGGCACTATGGTTCCTTGCTTAGTGGAATATGAATGTGTTGTATGTCATCACCCAATGTCATAATATTTATGCCCACATGTTCCAGCTATTAACCAAGTACTGTATTCCAAGTTTGGATATAATCTGAATTTAAGGTTGTGGAGTTATTGCAAATTTAAAATTTCGGTCTCTCCGTCCCCAAAAATAATTGGCTCAGACAAAGTGGCTCAAAAATATATTTGCCCCCAAAACTTGAACCCCCAAATATGAGGCCTAAATGGTTCCAAAAATATTGGGCCCCACAAATTCGGGCCCAAAGAATGTGTCCCAAATGCATTTGAGGTGGATATAAATTTGGGCCCACCCAGCCCAAAATGGTCCCGGAACTTTTTTTGGGCATAGATGGTCCAAAACAAATGAGGCCTACATGTACCAGCTATTAACCAGCAACTGCATACCAAGTTTGGTAACAATCTGACTTAAGGTTGCAGAGTTATTGCAATGTTAATATTTTTACGTTTGAGCCCATAACCTCCTGAATATGAAAGATCTGTGCCTAAAACAATAGGCACACCTTCTCACTATAATAAATCTACATAGCAAGTATGACAAATATCCATCACTCCCTTTTTGAGTTATCACAGATCCAAGCAAGTGTCACAGACACACGCACATACACAAGCCAACCTGACCTGCATAGGCTCGTATATAGGAACCGAAAACCTGTCCTGTCCATTTCCCCCCCC
>KN882289.1:216069-228817 GCA_000934455.1 Apostichopus parvimensis
ATGACAACACTGACCTGGGTAAGTGTTCTGCTATCTAGAGAGTATGTGAGATGTTAACATGTATCTCACTCCTTTCAATCTATTATGACAACACTTACCTGGGTAAGTGTTCTGCTATCTGGAAGAGCATGTGAGATATTAATAGTATCTCACACCTTTCAATCTATTATGAAAACACTGACCTGGGTAAGTGTTCTGCTATCTGGTAGAGTATTTGAGATGTTAACATGTATCTCACACCTTTCAATCTATTAATGAAAACACTGACCTGGGTAAGTGCTCTGTTATCTGGAAGAGCATTTGAGATGTTAAAATGTATTTCACACCTTTCAATCTATTAATGAAAACACTGACCTGGGTAAGTGTTCTGCTATCTGGAAGAGCATGTGATTTGGGAGGATGTAGCCTGTGCTCTCGTCCTCTTCCCTGGCGATACTGTCCCTCCAGGCATACAGGAGGCGGAAGGCATGGATCTGTGACAAAATAGAAAGGACCGATTTTCTTCCTTGAATCATGACCTGTTGATACACAGTTTGGTCACAGTCTCAGCTCTGTTTCTCTGTTCGAACATTAAATTTGGTAAATTCGGTAATCCACACGACGAAGCTATCTACAACATGGTGAAGGCTAAGAAATGACATGGTGCCATTGGTGGAACAACATAACACATATATGACCAACGCATCAAATCTAGAACAGACATGTTGAGGTTATTACAAACATGTGCAGGCTTTAAAGAATAAAGAAACAACATCTTGAAAGTAACACCTTTTTGTTTCAAAGAAACAACAACATGTTGAATAAATGAGAGGAATAAAAGGCTAAATTAACAAGTTGAAAACTGGGCTATTGGAGACTATAGGAACAACATACTCAAGACTGAAACTCACCTGCTTAGCATTGAATGATTTTCGATTCTTCTTGTACAAGATCAAGTAAGAGACGTTGGTGAACAACGGCTTGTTGTATTTCTGAAAATTTTAAGAATTTATAGATTGACCTTTGAAAATCACATACGAAAAGACCAAACATGTTATCTGTATAGAAAACTGATTATGACCTCCATGCGATGAAGATGATGATATTAAAACTTTAAGGAGTAGTTGGTACTATTTACAAATACATTGTGGCTACACATACTCAACTTTAGCAGAAAATTCTCCTTAAAGGAACAATAATACAAAATGCTGAATGTAAACTGTCTTGGGCTTACCTAGTATAAACTGTCCTGAAATCATGGTGGTTCTGTGACATTAATTATGAACATTCCTTTTCTTAAACATAAATCCATCCGTTATTATTAACATTCCTTTTCTTAAACATAAATCCATCACCATAAGACCTTAATCTTCCCATTAAAACAAAGAAACCTTATTTGCAAAATAAAAGTACCAATGTTCTGATGTCACAGACAAGATTAGTATAATGTTATTTTTTGAAACCAGGCTGGTTTGAAAATTAGTCATTTTCCAATAACGAAAAACAAAAAACACCCTACCCTTAAAGCGATTGCTTTGCTCCGCTCGAAGACAGCCTTAAGCAAGTTCTTTTGTTTATTTCCAAGTTTAATTAATTCCTCCTTCATCTTGTTACAAATATAGAGCAAGTAATGAGTGTCTTCCCTGGCATATATCTTCATAGCTTCCGGTAATGGTCTGAAGAAAAATCAGAAAAAAATCAAGTTGAAATCCTTGGCTAGCATGGGATACAAACCAGCCTCAGAGCCTATAAGCTCTGAGTGCTACCAGCCAAGCTATTGAGCTCTTAAACAGTCCGGTGGTAGTCCCTATGTTACCATTGATCTGCTGATAGGGTACCAGCCAGAAGCCACAGTACTTTCCAATACCGTTCAACCAGGGATCCCAATCCCAATTTCATTCGAAACCACCCAGAAATCGACATTTTTCAAGAAAGAATTTGAAACACATTTATTGTCACTTGTACAATTGCAACGTCTTATTGGTGAAGAGAAAGCTGTGAAAAATTTACTACACTTATGTCGTTTTGAATCTAGGAGAGATCTTATCTACGGAAATATTTTCTTATCTTTCAATTAATTTTCCTTATTTTTGTAGTTCTTGTTACTTCAATTGGTCAAACTAAACAACTGTGCAATTTGAAGAAACTGCAGAATTAACTGAAAGAAAAAACAAGATATTAGAAAAATTAAACTTTCAACATGCAACAAATCAGCATAAAATATCAGGAAAATCCTTTTTTCTTCAAATTAAACTGAAGTTCATTTTTCAGCTTTTCAGTTTCCCAATTTTCACACAATATAACATTTCAAAGTGATGATAAAACTATCAAGGACAAGGCAAGTAAAAGACAGAAGGCAAGTAAAAAGAAAGAAGGCAAGTAAAATTGAAGAAAACAAAGGTAAGATTATTCCTTTAGACAGAGAGTTAATGAAACTTCCTACCGTATTCTCCAGTCTGCGAGCTGATATTTCTTGTCGGATTCAACGCTGCAGTAATGCTTCATCAGGAATGCTAGAGAATTACGAGCCAGCCCTAACAACTTGGACGCTTCTCCAGTGTCAAACAAATTGACGACATAGACCCCAAAATCTTTTTGCAGCCACTCTATGTCCATCATAGCACCGTGAAAAATCTGAAAATCAAAACAATTAAGTCGGCAAAAATTAAGATAGTATCGTTACGTCAAAATGAATTATTTGCTGCTTTTGCTGCGCCTTTCCCCTCCCCTCCCCCCACACACACCCTCCCCTCTCTGATTTGTTTACTTTGTTGGGTTTTGCAAAAAAAAATGTAACAGTAAACTAAGAGCCTAGGCATACATCCCTTTCTTGGTAGGATGTACTAACATTTAGCATGCAACTAATGTATGAAGGTGATAGGAAAGTTATTTCTATCAACACTATTTTCGCAAATATGCTAGAAATTCATTCATTTTCACAAAGTAATTTTTTGATGTCATCCTAAAAGTCCCTAAACTATCTGATAGTCTTGCCATAAAGATACGATAACAATCTATAAACACATGCAGACATGACATATTAACTTGCTATTTGTGGGTTGAGCAAGTAAAACTTTAGAGGTGTAGAGAAGGGGAGGGGGGGAGGAAGTATATGGTGCCTTAGGGGCTCAGAAGGTGTTAATCTAACACTGACTTTTAACTTCTGCAATGAAATTCAACCTACTGTTTTAAATTTCAAATATCCAACCCTTGTTGTTATAAAGTGAAGAATAGACATGGTAAATACATGCTATGTACATTGCTTTGCTAATGATAAAAATGCTAACTTAGATTTATCACGAAATTTGGATGCAAAAAAAGGTTTCATTGCAATAAGTTGGTAGACTAAACATAGTGAAATCTCTAACAGCATAGTCTTGACTGATCAAAATGTCATTCACTCATGTGGAGCCCAAATCTTGCTCCCCAGAAACTGACATTTTTGGCACTTCTGGAACAATTTCAGTGATTGTCTCAATCTTTTTCTAACAACCAGCATGAACGTCTTCGATTGTCTTCTTTCCTTGTTACGGCATACAATTACAATCTTCCATTTACCACCCTCAGATTCTCCCAATTGGAATATAATGTGGCAAAGCTTTAAAGCATCACTAGTGACACAGCCTGGCGATATTTCAGTTATAGATCCATACTGAAGTTATCTCTTTCAGGCTGAAGAGGGTGCAAAAAATCCCTACGGTAAGTTTTAAGCTCCGTCCAGGAATTACCTTTACAATCTTCGGATCTGTGAAGGATTCGTTGAGGACAAAAAGGTGGCTCCTAAGCTCGAGGGTATCGATGAGGTAATCCTGGTCTCTGGTTGATATTTGCATCAGGCAGGTGAAACCTTGGAATGACCGATAGGAATGGTGCTGTTGACCAATCAGAAGACAAAGAAAAAGGTTGCATCTTAACAATCCAACGGTTGGATTCATTTCATGACAAACCCTGTTTGTAAATTTATGTTTCATTCATGTTTCATTTGAAATGTGTCCTGGATGACATGACAGATGCCATTATGATATTATTAAGTAGTTTCAAAATTTGGGATATCACATTATTCCTTTTCCTTTGCTGTTCTATTTTAATTAACTTTGTTGTTGTTGTTGCTTTTGTTGCTACAGACATATTTCTTCCTTAAATCCATTCCTTGCTCATAAAATTCTCTGATTCTTCATCAACTATTCTAGCTCCTTGCAATGCATTTAACATAGATATTAAACATTATTCTACATTGTAAAAATATAGAAAAGCAAAACCAGCCTGTAAAGGCCATTGCTTGCAGTAATTGTTTCTTAACAACCAGCTCTTTCTTTGGAAAACTAGCAAAGCTTTATAAAACAAATATATATAGTTAATTCAGCTCAAATTGTAGACCTATTCATCAATATTAAAACAGAGATGATTTCCACTACAAAGTATATGTGGTTCCCATTTTAATATTCAACAGAGTTCTCGTATCGGATATCGACACACTGTAATTCTAACAGGCTATTCTACTGAATTCAGGGGAAAAAAAGCAACACTTCACACAATGTAACTTTGTTTTAAACAATTCTTGACTTTAAATTCTAAACTTTTTAAATTACGTATACTTGATGTCATTCACAGTGTTTTCCTCGAGACCTGCAGCTAACAGAGAGTCTTAAACATGCACAGATGTTCTACTGCTAAGACTTTACAAACTTCTATCAAATACAAACAAAAATGGGATTGTGGTAACATTTGAATCCTGAAGTACCAAGTTCACTTGCCTTTCTTTCCTACAATGACGATATTGTCTATTTGAGGAGCAAAAATACTTTTTCTGATTTGGTTGAAATGTGGCAAAACTCAAAGCAAGATCTTTCCTAAAGCTTTGCTAGTTTTCCAAAGAAAGAGCTGGTTATAAAGAAAAAAATCAGAAAACAAAGCCCTTTACAGGCTTGTTTGGCTTTTCTTTATTTTCCACAAACTCAAAACAAGATAATATTCAAGGCTAGCAAGGTGAGACCAGCTCTTACACAAAATAACGTGACCTTTTATAATCTGAATCTCTGATCAGGCCAGCCTACAGAACACAAACTGGGAATTCCAAAAGATTGGTTTAATTTTAAGTTTAATTTCACTGGCAACTCATTGCAAAACTGTACAAACTTACTATCGATACGTCGCATGTCCTCTAAGGGTAAAAAACAAAAATGTACTTCCTATACGAGTAAGTTTAAGATGACGAGATAGTGTTTGTATTATGCTACCGTACACCCACCTCAAGATCAACACCGAATGATGTCTGGGTCTTCAGAAGATCCGATAACTCTTTCAGCTGATCGGGAGTTGTAATAAATGTCAGCGGGGTGGTGAGGACCGGCAGGTATTGGTAGCCTTCTTCGACCTCCATGTGTGAATCGCCAGGCTCAAAGTTTTCAATTTCGAACTGATAAGGATGAGGAGCACTAGAAATACAACAACATATTTGTTTTTTTCCTTTTTGAAGAAAAAGCAAGTTTCAAGTGAATTGACAAAGGGTTTTGTGTTGAGCCTCATGTAACTAACTGAATAGAGCAGTTGTTTTCAAGTATACTTCAAGTATAGCTCTGTATGAATGAATAGAGGCTTTGTTTACAGCACTGTGTATTAAACTATAACTGAATAGAGGAGTTGTTTTCAGTATACTTCAAGTATAGCTCTGTATGAATGAATAGAGGCTTAGTTTTCAGCACTGCGCGTTAAACTTTAACTGAATAGAGGATCTGCTTAGAACCTCAACTGAGTAAAAAGAAGTTTTGTGTAGAACCGCAGGAAACTGTAGTAATACAGGTTCTACTGCAGCCCACTTGCACATGAACAGAGGTCCCATTAGCAACTTAAGTAACTGAATGAATCGAGGTCCTGTTCAGAATCTCAGGTAACAGAATGCATAGAGGGGTCTGCTTAGACCTTAGGTTATAGATTTAACAGAGGTTGTACTTAGGTTATAACTTCAGTTTCCACCGATTATGTGACAGCGTGGTGGCCAATTGGTTAAGGCGTCGGACTCGTGATCCAAGGATTGCTAGTTCGATTCCTGCCTAGTTCATTACGTTGTGTCCTTGGGCAAGAATCTTTATCTCACTTGCCTCTCTCCACCCAGGGGTTAAATGGGTACCTATGAGGTAACTTGTCATTGGGCGCAGTATATAACTGCTGCTGACTGGAGGGATTGTCTCTGGGACAAATTATCATTGACCAGGTAATATAACGTCTGTAATATAACGTCTGTAAAGCGCTTTGAAACCTATCGCTGGTATAAAGCGCTATATAAAAAGCAAATATTATTATCAGACCCATTGCCCCCATCAGAGTAGCAAACCCAATTAATAATTTCATAATTACCACTCGGCTGGAATGCCTGTCTCTACCTCCATTCTTTGCTGAGTGATAAAGTCTTGAACACTTTGAAACTTCTGCCCCTGATCTGTAAAAAGTAGATTAGAAATTTGCAACCCGTAATTTTTACAGAATCACCGCCCAGAAATTGCCTGCATTTGCGTTCAATTAAAATGGCAAGGAACCAAAAAAATATTGCAAGCGTTTTTTTTTACTTGTGACAGGTTTATTAGACGCAAAGTATCACTGCATTACAAAAGTAACATGCAAGGTAGCAAAACTTTTGCTTATATTAAAGAACTGACTTAAGACTATGAATTCATCTTGATATGTTGTAGGCTGGTAACGGTCCTGGTTGTATTTCTAGAAGACTTTTAATTTGTGAGAAATGGTCCTTTAAATATCTGAGAGTCATCAATTTGAGTGGCTGGCCTACTCAGTCTAACAAATAGACCTTTTATATGTCAAGTTATGCAGATGCAACACAAAACTTGATGGGAAAAACAAAAGATTTCATGGCCTCAAAATAACATTATTACACATGCTTTACAAATATTTTTTTCAAAATGTTGTCGACTGTCATCATATCTTTTGTTCATACAACATTAATAGAATATGGTTTTGTAGAGTTACTAGAATCATGACACAATGGATGAACATTGTCACATTCATACCTGAACTGAGGAGATGACATCATCATTAATTTATCCTTAAGTGAGCATTCCGGAAATTTAGCACATTTTGAATTGGAATATCTAATGAAATATTTACTAGCAGTTGAATTTTTTTTCATTGTTTCCACTGCTTAATTTCATCATTTCAGGAGTGGAATGGGCCTACTCTCATCAAGTTATTTGCCAGCCCACATTAAAGCCCTGTAGGAACACCATTAAACCTTTACCACCTAACACCTTAAGTCATCATTACCTATATTCAGTGGTTTTAGGGCATTCGGCTTGTGTTTGATGATCGGTCTGAATGGGACGTTACTATTATCCACCTTCACTTCGAACTTCAGCTGCGGTCGAATTGTATTCTTGGCATACATCATATGAAACGACTGCTTCGGATTTGCAGAGTCATCGTTCTGGAAAAGAGTGAATTTAGAAAAATGAGAAAGTTTACCAAAACTTGCATAATTATTACACCCAATGATGAAAATGGGCAGGGGGACCAGGGAGGGGGTCAAACTGAGCCTCTGTAACTAGCCCGCAGCCCCATTACATCGCTGAGCAAAATAAGACGTGAGCCAATTTATGGTAGCACATTGCCAACAAGTCACCCCTGTAGAGCGTGGTGGACAATTGGCTAAGGCGTCGAACTCGTGATCCAAGGATCGCTGGTTCAACTCCTGCCTAGTTCATTACGTTGTGTCCTTGGTCAAGATGTTTTTATCTCAATTGCCTCTCTCCACCCAGGGGTTAAATGGGTACCTGTTAGGTAACTTGTCATTGGCCGCAGTATATAACTGCAGCCGTCTGGAGGGATTGTCTCTGGGACAGGTTATCATTGACATAATGTCTGTAAAGCGCTTTGAGACCTATTGCTGGTATAAAGCGCTATATAAAAGTGGAATGCGATTATTATTAAATAATTGTTTCAATCTGAACGATAAGCAGCAATATAAATAAAGTATACCTGTTAACTTGTTTCTGCATGATAATTTTATACTGTACATTAAAAAGGTGTATAAATGATAGATTAGTCATATAAACTACATGGCCCGGTGGGTCCATCAACCAGGTGCAACTTTTCATAGAAAGTGGCTGCTGGTCACGGTACCTCAACTTTATCCTTGTTTTATATGATATACTCTGCTGCTTCTAACCGCAAATGTATAATAAGCATTTAGTATGGTACAATTAAATTAATTTCAAATAATTTTTACTCAAATGATTGTGGGAAGGGGAAGGGGGAGGGGGTTGTGGGGGGCATGACAACACTGCTGTCTCTTGAATCAATAGCTACTATTAACAAGTGGCTACTTTTCACTGCAGTATGCTGTCTACGAATGACCCAGTACAGAGCGTACATTTTCTCATAAGATCCTTAAATGATTAAGACAAGACCCCCTTAACACTTAGTACAAAAGAAAAAAATTCAAGTCTGTCTTCACATTCATTTTTGTTTACTTCTTCACTGACAGCAACCAACCTAACTTTTTTTAAATTACTTCAAATGTTTACCTTTCTATTCCAAGAAGCGATTGATACATTTGCTTCCTTCTGATTGGTATTTATCAGTAACGGCGATTCTGTCTTCTTGATGCCAGATGCCTCATCCAAAAGAATACCCTAGAGAGAGGGAGAAAAAAAAATAGTAAATAGACCTTATTAAATTCTGATGAAATTTCGCTTGTATGGCAGCTACACAAAGTCACCATCTGCCGACTCTAGGAAAGCCAAGTGTGAAAATATCAGTCGTATTTTTTAAAAAACAAACACAGGTCCGTGCTAATTGATTATTTTTGCTTGCTTCTTATGTTTTCCTTTTTCTTTAATTGTTATTTAATTGTATTGTTCTATAGTAAGGCGATCCACTGGCATCACTTATGTAACTTTCCGTTTGATATTTAAATAAGTTTCTAACTAATTAATGAGATTGAACTCCTAAATCTAAAATTATATTTGTCTTTGTGTACCAATGTTTGTTAGCATTGAGCGAAAGATAATCAAATTCTTAGCTAGTGCTCAAGTGTGTGTTTTGCCAAAGAAAATAATTATTTTTGTCCTGTATTAGCAATAATAACTCAATGTATTTTTTCTTTATCAATTCACCTGATAGAAACTCCCTTGTGATTACACTCCAGTTTAAATATGATGTAAACAGCTAGCCGTCCATGGGACAACCATCTACAGTACTTTCTATTATAAAATACTTTTTCACGAGGACAAAAGCTTGCAGCAATTACGGGAAAAGAAAAAAACACCCAAGAAAAATATAAAAAATATATAAAAAATATATAATTAAGAATGCTTCGAAATTTTGATAGCATGATGAAATAATTCTTACCACTTTCTCTATTATGTTGTCATTTGCATCTATTAAGGCTTCCAGCTTGTCCTCTATCTCCAAGTTAAGGCTACTTTTGGCCAAAGCATTAGTCATCAGTCGATTTCCTATTACTTGTCGAATGCTAGATAAGAGAAAGTGAGCAAAAACAAAACAGTAGTTAGATCTACAAACTATGTGTAATAGTATACAAATAATGAATGGTTTCCATTCGTGCAATAGTGCAAATATTTCATTCGTTGAAAGATGGAATGTTCCATTCAACGAGGCGCAGCCGAGTTGAATGGAACAAATTACATCTTTCAACGAATTAATTTGGATATAATTGGATGTAAAATGCACTCATGCAACAGATTGTTTTGAACAGACAGGTTTCTCTGCTCTCTTACCATTGAAAAAAGTGCTATAGTATAACGCATGGTTCTATTTCATAGCGTGCAATAGAGCGTATTTTGCATGCAATCGACGAGCAATTGACCAATCAAAAGGCCGGAATATTATTAGGTGTTGTATCAAAGACTATATCACTGCATCTTACAAATGTCATTACTAATTTGTTATTCATAATACATCTTTAAGTTTGCAGTTTGATAATAAATATCAACAAAAAATTCTTCTTTACAATAGTGAAATAAGAACAGTCTTGCATGAAGTGAAGCATTAGAAATCTGTACCTACAAGTATGACATATATGTGACTACATAACATCTATTTGCATTTGTTAATATTGCCAAACATTTCCATTATTACAAACAAGTTAAATTAACATAATCAAAATTTGAATTAATGTCACAGTTATGGATTATTACATCTGTAAAGTTTTCTCTCCATTTTCATGGCAAAATCTTCTGAAACCATCAAAGCTGGAGTAGAAATCAAAGTTATCCCCGTGTCTTGGTAAGCCGTTACCAGCTTTTAAAGCAGCCACAATAGTTGCAAAGGCATTCTGTGAAAAGAAAGAAAGATTATGTTGAAAAGTGAAGTCAGTGGAACAATTTAATATAAGTTTACTCCTTTTTAAGGTTATTATCAAGAATTAGGAAATAAAATTTTGAAGGGTGCAATTTCACACTATCGTCGCTAATAACTTGACAATTAAGTAACAGTCACTCATGTTCACAAAGAAATTTCTTTCCTCTCCAAAATATTTCCTTAAAATGAGACTTTTCATTGTCTAGTTTGATGCTAATGGATAACAGGGAGCAATTTCAATTGTATGAACACTTGAATAGAGAAGCAATTTTTGTTATTACACTTTCAATATATTTTTGTTTATAATTGTTTTTTATATATTTTGTTATCTATGTAGATTTCTATATTTTTTATGCACTTTCATTTTTTTCCAACAAAAACAGGGACGAATAATTTGTCAATAAGTTTACCATGCCATAACAAACTTATTGCAAACTTGCTAATGGTATCACTTGTAAGCAATACTCATAACCTCATTGTCTACCTCAAGTTCCTCAACTGTTCTTGTTAATAGTCATTACAGAGGAAACAACATCAAATAAACATAATAAGAAAGTAAACTATGTCTGGAACCTGGCGATAGGAGGGAATCTTGAGTATTATCACAATACAGATACAGCAGTTGCTAATACTTTTCAAAAAGGAAAACGAACAGAAAATGAAGTAGTTTGCCATCTACATTGAATGGAATTGTTTAGGTCTTCTTTTCAGCAAATTGACTTGCAGTTACTTGATGGGAATACCAATACTATTCAAATGTGGATACTATCTTCTTCTGGTCATATACATATATTGTACCTGTGCAAATGAATCGATGGATTCATAGCCTTCAATGAGACTCTCTTCTGAATGGCTCTCTTCCTCCATGTTCCTCTTGTCTGTCATCGTACCCAGAAATCTTTATAATGAGAAAAAAAGTTGGGTTGGTACAAGAAACAAAACAGACGTAATGATCAAGCAATTTACATAACTATCTATATAGAGCAGGAGAATATCAATATTGAAAAGATATGAAAAGGTATTAAAAGTTTAATAGTTTCTTCCTAAGTTGGTTTCCATGTTTGTTCACCTCTCACTTATGTCACATATAAGGACTTTTTCCTATATCTAATAGAATTCTATAAAATCCTATCACTTTAACACAAACTTGATTGTTGTAGCTTTAACCATGATGTCAATAGGTCCTACTTACAAATATACAAAGATGAAAGCATTGCTGGCTATATATACAGTGGTAAATGTGTGCTTGTGTGATTGTCTTAATGTAATGAAGCCAATAAGCACATGCAGAACTATAGTACAAGTAGCATGGACACTTCGAATTCCGGACACCTAAGCCTTAAAACACCCCAAAACTATATCTTCTGGTATAAATCACCTGAAAATATACTTGATATGGTGGGAGAAGTGTGTTATATTACGATACACGGCCAAACTTTCTTTCCTGCAAACTGTTTTCACGTTGTATTCCAAGAAGATTCTTGTGATTGTGGAACTGGTATTTCTTTGCTAGAGTATTGCGAATTTTCGGACACACAGTCCCACAGTGTGGCGCTGGTGATAAAATTGGTGGCGCAGTTGCTCTTTCAGTAATTATAACAGACTTCATAGATCTCCGTCATTTTATTGACAAATATGTAAGTATTTACTTGCACTCGGGTCATTTTGGAGAGAAAATAACTGTAGCTTTGTACTTTTTGGTGAAATTTGGCTCTTCCTGTAGGTTGTCATGGTGAAATCGTGTATTTCTTAGGGGTGTCCGAAATTCGTAGGTGTCCGAAATTCGCAATACTGACTATACTTGTACTATTGAGTTAAACATGTGTTGTAGCTGTAGGATTCTTTAAATTTGAATGCTTATTATTAGGTTTTGTTTCAAAAAGGTTTATTAGAAATGGTGGTTAGACTTGTGTCTGGCAATAGGTCATTCCTGATGGAGGACAGTGCAATAATTTATCAGATTGTCTGGTATTAATCTTATGCTGGAAGGCTATATTCTGAGCACCCATATGACTTTAGCCTTTTTTAGGCTGACCCTGAGCCAATCTCTTCTGATATTTTTCACGAGGAAATGGTGTTGTGGTGGTGAAGCACCGCTTTCACATAAGATGAAATTGAGGGCTGAGTTTGCTTTACTTGGGAGTTATCCTAAGCTAGAACCAGCTAATACTGCAAGGGAACATCATTCTACCATAAGTGGTAACGGCGAGATGCAGTTCCACGACACAACGTTACACGCTTAAGCCTAAAAATATATTCTTTACAAAGGGTCTGATGCAGCATATAAAAACATACTGTATGTCTTGCTATTTAATATTCTTATTCAGCAATACTTGAATACTAACCAAAAAGAACTACGATCAGCAAAAGCAAGTTATCCGAATCCACCATGGGCACCGTACTTAACTTAGTTAAGTTACTGGCCTCGTTTAGTTTT
>KN882290.1:0-10268 GCA_000934455.1 Apostichopus parvimensis
GGGGGGGGGGGGTAGGGGGTGTGGTAGGGGATGACAATTGTTTCTCTTTGTTTCCAACACAAATGGCCCTCAGTGTACTCGTTATTTACTATTTTATTCTATACTTATATGTTTATGTTCTTAAAAAAAGGATTCATGGGTTTTTATAGAACTGCCTGGTTACTTCAATGTGTCTGTTTTCTTAGTCTCTAGTTCCAATTAATACTCACCAACTTTTGTCTGCCGCATCCAAGGCGTGACCACTGACGAAACCTGCTCATTTGTCATAAATTTCCTGATTTACCGTTGGCAGATTTCAGTTCCGAAAGATAACTGCCTGGGCCAGGACATCAGAGGCGAGTTATTCCGAGGTCATAGGGTGCCCCTCATCTGTGTGGGATTCATTAGTAACTTTGATGATATGGTCACCGTGGATACCGCCGGAAATATCTTTGTCTGGAAATACGACAGGTATTGTCACGATTTGTTTACCTCTCATGTAGCAACAGGTAGCTCTTCATAAATGACTTAAGCGACACTGTTGTCACTTTCCTCAGATGCAACACAAAAGTCAATTGGCAAACGCAGGATTTTTATGGCCATGAGTCACACGGGCAAAGTTTGTCACTACTTGCTCCTTTGGCAAACCACCCAGAATTTTATCAAATTCAAGCAACTTATTGCTGGTAATTCCTGAAATAATAGCATCATTGCTTCTGGATTGAGGAAACTGGGTCTTAGGTACCATGGAAAGTGTTTTTTTTTTTTTTTTAAAGTGTTTGTTGGACACCTAACATCTTGGATTGTTGTTTGTACTTTCATAAAAAGTTTCTCAACTATGAGAACTATTGTTGAGGTAGTTTTTTGTCAAACCAGCCAAAGAGTAAACATCCATGACTGTCTTTTACCGATAGGAATAATTTGAGCCATTTTGGATGGTTTCGACCTCATCAAAAATACAGCCTCTTTCTGGCCGAGAGAGTTTACGAGATTAATGAGAACGAAGACAAGGTGGTAAGTATACGTTTGAATTTTTACAGATGATAATGCGTTCATTTAAGGTAATCCTTGTTATGGGATGTAAACCTTGCATGCGAAATATTATGTTTAAGTTTACGTTTGAATTTTTACAGATGATAATGGGTTCATTTAACGTAATCCTTGTTATGGGATGTTAACCTTGCGTGCAATATTATGTTTAAGTTTACGTTTGAATTTTACAGATGATAATGGGTTCATTTAACGTAATCCTTGTTATGGGATGTAAACCTTGCGTGCAATATTATGTTTAAGTTTACGTTTGAATTTTACAGATGATAATGGGTTCATTTAACGTAATCCTTGTTATGGGATGTAAACCTTGCGTGCAATATTATGTTTAAGTTAACGTTTGAATTTTTACAGATGATAATGAGTTCATTTAACGTAATCCTTGTTATGGGATGTAAACCTTGCGTGCAATATTATGTTTAAGTTTACGTTGAATTTGTACAGATGATAATGGGTTCATTTAACGTAATCCTTGTTATGGGATGTAAACCTTGCGTGCAATATTATGTTTAAGTTTACGTTTGAATTTGTACAGATGATAATGGGTTCATTTAATGTAATCCTTGTTATGGGATGTAAACCTTGCATAATGCAATATTATGTTTAGTTTAAGCTATTTTGAAACCTGAAGTTGACAACGAGTCCGCTATTGTACATCATAAAGTTATTCCATATTATTTTAGTCTGGAATTGGCACTATATAAATGGAATAGTGTAATGCAGCAAACTTGAGTACAAGTTTGAGTACAAAACCATGAATACATGAAATTTTTTCTCGGAGTATTAGTTACAAACTCTGAGTACTTAAAAAAAAAAAAAACCTCAAGTACGAGATATTAAGTATTAAGTAAGGATTCCAGTACCGAAAATCTGCTGTAGTGGGTTTTATTCCGAGTCTATTTCTGGTTGCAGACTTTACTGCATCATTTGTCCTTGTGTAAATGTCTTTAACCAACAAATATGTTTTTGTTCGCATCAGCATGAAACATAATACAGCTGTTTATTACCCTCCCTCCCACCCACCCACCCACCTCACCTCCCCCCCTGCCCCACACCCTACTCTCAACACTTTGAAAATTAAGCTTAAATGTCGAGTGTTATTGAATCTAGCATTTTGTTAACTTCATCTAAGGTCTGTGACCTCGTTTTTGATCCATTACAGATTTATTTCAGCGACGAATCCGCAGCAGAAATGAAGAAGAAAAAAGGCAGCGAACTGGCCGAGATAAAGAAAAAATGGGAGAAAAGAAGAGAAGCAGCCGAGGGGGTCATCGTAAGGACCAAGTATCGCAGGCTCTTCCTGAAAGAGGCAGACAGCAAAGGAAATAGAGTGGTTAGTATCCCTGTTTTAGAGAATGTGTCTTGTATGAAACAACTGATGCGGCATTTTATTCTTGTAGTTTTCAAATAATCATCAGAGTTGTGATAGTGAACTCTTTAGCCAAAATTTGGCCAATTCGTGGAAATGGAGCTTATGAGGGATCCAAACAAAAAAACTATTGTCTGTGTCTACAAAATGGTGGGGAAGCCAAAACATTCATCAAATGAGTGCTCATTTTCTGCAATGCACTCTCCCAAAGAAATGTAGGCACTTCAGTCCTATCTAAATTGGCAGTGGCACAAGCTGTGAAATTGGTCAAATGTTTTTCTGTTACATTTTTCTACACTATTTACTTTTGTTGTAATGGAAACTACATTACGCCCCATGCATATATGCATTACACTTTGGAGGCATGCCTTGTAAACTCATACCGATAAGGCACTGTGTCAAAAAGCCAAAGCTGCAGCAGTAACAAAATCCCCTGCAGCAAGGCTGAATCAAATATCAAAATAATAGAGATAACCTTGGCAGACCAACATGACTGCACGAAAGATTCCATCTTACCTCCATGATCTTACGCAGCTCGGCTGCAGGTGCCGCAGCTTGCCCAGTATCCTACTTTTGACACATTGCATAACTTGACAAGGTAGTGTGATAAATTTTGTTTTCTTGTTCCCCCACCCCTCCTTTAACAGACAACTATTTGTGAGCCAATGGTGGTAGATGGCAGAGGAAGTTACTTTCACGGTACCATACGAGAGATCTCCACCAAGAAGTTATTAAAACATTTCGGTCAAATGTATAAAGTCGTGAAGGTGAGTCAACCGTTTTTGATGAAAGCTTGCTCAGTTACCAAAAGGGCTTTTTCTCTGTAAGATTTTAAGACTCAAAATTCTTCCCCCAGAGGAAAGATCCAAATTAAATTTGAATAATAACAGGGAATTCACTGGAGGGTCAGAGGGACAATAAGTCTGATCTAAAAGTTGACAGTCAGCACAAGCTTTTTTTTCCCCCTTGTGTGATTTAATACACTTGAAAGCATTAATGGGATATTATAATGGCAGACAACTTTAATGTACATATTCAAGAAAATGTTTTTCCACACTGTTAGTTGAAAACTCCATCTCGGTATCTCCGTCCCTAACTCAAGGTATTGTTGATTGAATTGCTATTTTGACTGGCTAAAACTTTGATGACTCCAGGAAGTTTTAGATCACAGTAAGGCGGGGGAGGTGTGGGTGGGTGGGGGGGAGTCTGTGATTCCCTTGAAAGCTTTACTTAGTCTACTATAATCTTCTTGTTGATTTATCCTTGAAACCTTAACAAAATTGGAATACTTGCTCAACTATCATTGATCTCTGTATTAAGATGTATATTCAGAAATGCAACTCTTGTTACAGAAATGTTATTTTCATCTGTGGATAAATGATTGAAATGTTATATAGGAAAAACAAAAGGCATTTTTCAGCTCAATTGCCATGATGACATCATCCTCTATGTAGTTGCCAGATGCAATTATGCAATATATCAGCAAATTTAACCCCCAAAAAATCCACATATTTATGATACAAAATGCTATGAAGATCTGATTTTGACCTACAGTTGAGAAGTTTTTTCAATAATTTTGCTAAGCAATCAGCTATGACCAGTGGAATATCAATTTGATGTAGAAAGGTTTTTCTTTCATTCTGTAGTTTTGACTCTGCCGGTCACTATTTAATTTTTGATAGTCGCAGCAGTGTTTACAGGACCCTTTGACTTTTGTGTTTCATCTAAAAGTAAAGAGCTAGGGAGACAAGGCAGTTGGGAGAGTGAACTTGGCAGTATACTTTAAGTAACGTTCCCACTATTTTTGTGAATATGAGAGCTATGACGAAATATTAAAATTATTATTCATTGTAATGAAAAAAGTAAAAATATAAGACACAAAACAGTCAAGTTAAACATTTGCCCTCTTGTTGAAGAAACTTTCAAATACTAGAATTGATGGTACCAAAAAATCAATGCACAGAGGATCCGTTTCGTCAGAAATGTTTGAGGTAACTTTGTTTTTTGACCCGTCAAGTCAATGTCAAATGTCTGTCTAACTGTCAGAGTTTATGCCTCCTCCCCCCGCTTCTCACCACCCCTAGTCAGCATTGAACCCTCTTTGACAGGCATGAGCTTTTTCCGCGAACTCGCGGAATATCTGTGATTTCTTTTCTACCTCAGGGACAAAAGTTATTATCCTAACACACTGTAGCATATGCAAACTGGAGCCTATACCGCAATATTTGCAAAGTTCTGTGATTTTTTTTTTACCCCAGGCTCATCCCTGCTTTGACCACCCTGTCTCTCTCACTTAAGTTCACTGTTTCTCCTTTCTTTTTCTTTTTTAACGATATACAGAGCTACTGCGCTAGACTGATCGATGTGAAAATGGGTCCAAGTGGATCAGAATTAGTCTTTTGTCTCTTATTTCCACCATTTTATCCCAAAGGTTGGTATGCTTGTGCCAAAGTTTGTGCTGACATGACTCTATACTCTAAAAACTGGTTTTATTTCTCTTTACAAGTAATTATGCATACTGATTATTTTTAACTCATGATTTAACAAGCTATTGAGTAATTGGATTCTTTGTGCACTTCACAAAGCTGTCTGAATTCTCAACAGTGTAATTGTTTGCTTTTAAAGCCAATAATCTGATGATGTGGAAATTTTCAGACAAACTGGGTGTGGCAGGGGGAGTATTATGATTAAGTGGTACGTAGGTGTAGGCCTCAACTCTCTAGCATCTCGGCTCATAGGGAATTTAGTCACTGCAGTTCAGTTCCATATCTATAACTCTGTTTGACCTACTTTTCTGTTCCACAGAGCCCCACATATCTTTCATTACCGTGCTACTGAAACCTGAGGTCAAAGTTCACAACGTGAGGATTGATGTTTTACTCAACGAGAATGAGTATTTTAGATGCCTGAATGACAACGTCTGTCAGTTCGCAGTAAGTTTTGCGGGACAGAGACACTGTTTATTTCTGTATTAGAAGCGTTTGAAAGTTTGAAACCTGTTCTTTAAATTGTATTAGAAGCGTTAGAAGCGTATCATGAATGTGTATTAGAAGCGTTTGAACATGTTCTTTGATGTTCCTTGTGTCCTAGATCAAGTGAACTGGCCAACTTTTCATTTCAGTATGCGGCCACTTATAGGCCACTTATAGGTCACTTATTCACTATGTAGTATTCCTCAGGCTTGAATATGAGGTCATAATTTGGAAGGAAAACTCTAAGCTACACATTTCCTGGAACTGATTGTTGATGTTAATCACAGGTGGGAGAAGGGGGTCCCGCCCTCAACCTTATCTGTGAGACTCCAGAAGGTTCACAAAACACTTTTGATGGGACTTGCGGAACTTTATGATATTGTAGTATTGTTTTTCTCCAACCATAAATTGACTGCATTAATTAATTACATTCAATGATGGACCAAAATACTATGGGGGATCTATTTGTTGCATTGCACTAGGATAATTCAGCATAGAAGATAGTGTGTTTAAAGAAACGTTCGTTCTCATATATTTAACATTTCCATTTTGGTCGTGGGGGTATAAACATTCTAAGGTGTTTAGGCCAATTGGTGTTCGAGTTTTCACCGTGTCCTGCTAGGTTGATTTCATGCCCACACTAATATTAATGCAGCCTTGGGTTGATTTCATGCCCACACTGATATTAATGCAGTCCTTGGGTGTTTCGGTTTGGTCTTTACAGTAGTCTGTTATCTGTGATCCTTAGTTTTTCATTTTTGACTAGTTACTTCTTTGTACAATTTCCATATTGGTTTCTCAAGTTTCTAACTCTCCTGGGATTGACTTTGCTTCCTTTTTCAAATCTGAACGTTGACTTTTACTGCAGTCTTCAATTTGGTACTCATTCATTTGGTACTGACATTTCATAAGTTTCTCAAGTTTTCATAGTCCACATATCTCTTCATTACTCTTCTAGGATTTGTAACTTTTTTTTTCCTTTTTGGTGCAAATCTGAACGTTGGCTCTTACTGAGGTCCTCGTATGGTACTCATCCATTTGGTACTTGTCATTTGATAGGTCCCCAAATCTCTTCATTACTATAAGTTTTTTTGTTTTGGTTTGACTGAAATCCTCATTTGGTACTCATCTTCCTTCTGTAAATTCTCCTTGCACGTGTAATAGATTTCTCAGGTACTCGATGCTTCCAAGTCCTCATATCTATTCGTCACTCTTCTTGGGTCGCTACTGATCTACTCAAGAAACACCAGATCACTACTGGTCTCCTCCAGGGAGAGGGATCAACCTTTCACCTCAGTTGGATCACTTAAAGCATTGCAGAGGCTTAACATCAGATCCCACATACGGTTAGCTCACTGCGCTGGCCATGTGCAAGCCATCTTGTTCGCAAAGGTCAGTACCGGTAGTATTTTGTCTTAAATTCACAATTATCCCCCCACCACCTTCCTCATCCCCATTCCCATCACCCCCCCACACACACACACACCCACACACCTTCCTCATCCCCACGCCCATCACCCCCATCCCACACACACACCTTCCACATCCCCCACCCCCACACACATTCCTCATTCCCATCCCCAAAGTCACACAACAAAACTGTCTTTAGAAATGGACGATGCAAAGATTTGCAAATTTTAAGACTGGAACTTTCAGACCACATATTGAAGACATTGTCGTATAGTTAACTGTGTAAAACCTCACGGGTACTAACAAGTCCTTAGCATTGAAACAAATATAGTGTAACTGCCAGCATCAACCTTGCTTCAAAGGAGGGCGTTGTGGTCAAGTGGTTAAGGCAGTGGACTTGTGATCTAAGGATTACAGATTCGAGCCCTGGCCAGATCATTGCGTTGTGTCCTTGGTCAAGGCACTTTATCTCCATTGCCTCTCTTCTTCCAGGTGTATAAATGGGGACTTGTGAGGTGACTTGTAAATATAGTTGCGTGCGCCGGTTAGTGGCTGCACCCTATGGGAAGTCCCCCAGGGGACACGTGGCTGTGGTGCCCCAGGAGCAGTGTTTCCTCTAAGAAATTTCCCATTGAGTCAAAATGGCTAATATCTGAATATTTGACTCACCACCATCCTGGGGGAGGGGTCTAAGTGGAGGGGTAAAATTCTGGGCAAATTATTTTATTGAACCAAAAACACAATTCTTCAATGTTTCGTGACTCTTCACGATGTTACATTTTGTCGACAGTATTAGTACCAGGGGTGTTGTCAGGTTTTCCAAAGTTGTAGGCATGACTATCTGAGCGGAGCGCCACCATCGGTTGGCGCGGAGCGTACAAGAAAATTTTTGGTTTTACAAAATCCCCAGATGGCCGGAAACGGCCCTTCCCGAGTGTTCATTCTGGTTCCCTGGCCTCTTGGTAACTTGAGACACCTCATTCAATATCACTTTTAAACCCAACAAACAATCAAGTTAAAATAGTACGTAATTCAATACTACATAATGTATTTAAAATTAGCAAGGTACATGTACAGAGTAAGCCAGTAACAACAGGCAACAAAGTGCTGCAGCTCTATAAAGTCTGTTAATCAACGATAGGCTTATTTGACTGTGGAATGTTTCTCAACTGAAATGTTTTCTGCGTAAACAGGTTCTTAAGTAGATGTTAAAAAACTGACAAGATCGGATCCTAGTCTTTTTCAGCGTGTAGAGTGTTGTTTGAAACGGCACGCGATAGAAATGACAGCCTAGATGACAGAAGAATAGGTCACCTAATTTAGCCATATTCTTGCTAGGTTCATTTCAATAGGTTTTCCTGTCTAGACTCTCAAACTCGTCCAGCAAGCTTATGGATTTGAATTATGGGTGTTCTAAAAAAAAAGATAACTTGGCCAAAAAAAGTGTAGGCCCGGGCCTAGAGTGCTACATACCGGCTACGCCCCTGTGTACTAAACATCGGCCAATCCAATGTCTGCTTTTTAAATTGAGGCATGGAACCATGAGCTTTATTTAAACGATGATTGCTAAATAATAATAAATTAGTTCGTTGCACATTACGCTTTATTTTTACAAGCTAAATTTGGCTCAAATAGGTCCACTTTGCAATGCAGGGTAGGGAATTAAGATTTGGCTTTGGGGGGCTATTTTGGAAAATGAAAAGTTAAAAAGCCCCCATTAATGTATTTACGAGGGCTTTTTAAGGCTTTAGGGGGCGCTTTTCCAAAGTTCAATATGCTGTTTACGGAAAAGTTTGTAAGCATTCATCAGGATCAAGTAAGCACAATTACCCTCTTCCTAGTTAGCTGCGACCGTATAGCAGATTCATTGAAAGTTTAATTGCCAAAATTTGCGATCGTTTAGCAAATAACGTCAATCCACCGAATATATGACGAAAAACCAATAACCTATCAACTGAAATCAGGTTTACTTCCACTGAAGGTGCCCTTTCCTTTAATCATGTATTTTTTCGTGTCTGGATAAAATCACTCACCACCAAATACGAAACCATTATACCGCTGAAAAGTAATCGAAGTTAAAACCTTCAATCCATCGCCACAGCAACGGTGTACGTAAAATACAACATTCCCTCTTTAGGACATAGCACATAGCTTCCAACAACTGCCGATTTCCAGCAAATTGAAAGTTGTTAACAAAGCTAGGATTTTTTTTTTTTTTTTTTTGCAAACCGATGGTTAGGCTACATTTCCCATTGACTTAATGTGGTTGTTAGGCTAACATGTGGTCGAAGGTTGCAGTATTTCATGGATATTTTAGTTCTAGCTAACTGCGTCACAATTTCATCGAATAAAGAGATGCTTAGGCTAGATTTTCCCGTTGACTACGTGTGGTGTTCGGCTACCATGCGCGCGACAACAGCAGCAAGGAATGTATGTAAACAAAGCTACGCAAAGTATTGTTATTATTTTTTTTTTTGCAAACCGATGGTTAGGCTACATTTCCCGTTGACTTAGTGTGGTTGTTAGGCTAACATGTTGTCGAAGATTGCAGTTTTTTTTTTGGATATTTTTTATTTGCGACACAACTTGAGCGAATAAAGATATGGCTAGGTTAGAGTTCCATGTTGACTTAGTGAGAAGTTAGGCTACCATGTGATCGGAGATTTGTGGGGATTTTAGGTTATTGTCGCTGGTACTGAAATTGCTTAGTGGAAGCCGTAATTTGCCAGTGACAGTGCGAGAAGTTCCCGGTGATTGTGCGCGACCCTCCCGCACTGCTTCAAATTTGATGCAGGATTGTGAGAACTGTTTGTGCGATTCGCGCTGCTACTACAAACCCTAGCTAAAGCAAAAGCATGTCACAATTAAATTTACACAGACACCTGATATTATGAGGGCGATTTTCTAATATTTCTCTTTTCTTTCTCGCCCTCGCAATTGTGCTTTCGGAGGGCTTTTTTCGCACTTGCTAGGGCGACTCTGTTGCAATGTAATGTAAGGAAGGCTATACAGATATTATATTTAGTACGCTGGTAGTGCGAACCATCGTAGTGTAGGCAATGCATCAGTGCACGTTACGTTATATGATTAGCTTTACAACCATCGAGCTAAATCTGCGTGACTGTATAGAAAAACATAGCTATGGTAAAGTTAACAATCGCTAATTTAACATTTCTGATGATAAATTGGAACAATTTACAGTAATAATTTCTTCACTTCAAGTTGAAGTTCTGAACACCATGCCTTTTGAAACGTTTTTTTTTCTATTCACACTGGATAAAATTCAGGAGAAAATGAAACCCTCTTTTTTTTTCTCTCTCTCTGAACGCCAGTGCGTCAAATCGGCAAACCATTGCGTCAAAATCGCGTCATAGCGGCTTAGCGGAAACACTGCCCAGGAGAGATTGTTTGAATTGTGCACACTTTGGTGTGTAGGTGTGACAAGTTACCAATGACATTAAGTACAGCGCGGCGGGACTTTATTGTAA
>KN882290.1:10318-22701 GCA_000934455.1 Apostichopus parvimensis
AAATTTTAAGACTGGAACTTTCAGACCACATATTGAAGACATTGTCGTATAGTTAACTGTGTAAAACCTCACGGGTACTAACAAGTCCTTAGCATTGAAACAAATATAGTGTAACTGCCAGCATCAACCTTGCTTCAAAGGAGGGCGTTGTGGTCAAGTGGTTAAGGCAGTGGACTTGTGATCTAAGGATTACAGATTCGAGCCCTGGCCAGATCATTGCGTTGTGTCCTTGGTCAAGGCACTTTATCTCCATTGCCTCTCTTCTTCCAGGTGTATAAATGGGGACTTGTGAGGTGACTTGTAAATATAGTTACGTGCGCCGGTTAGTGGCTGCACCCTATGGGAAGTCCCCCAGGGGACACGTGGCTGTGGTGCCCCAGGAGAGATTGTTTGAATTGTGCACACTTTGGTGTGTAGGTGTGACAAGTTACCAATGACATTAAGTACAGCGCGGCGGGACTTTATTGTAAGTTTCCCTATATAAGAACTATTAATTAATTAACTAATTAATTAATTGATTAATTAAAAGGGAATATCTCTTCACACGATGTCCTTCTAACTATCACAGCCCTGGGTTATACAAGTCCTTTTTGTTATAAGTTGAAAGTTTCAAGATTTTCAGTTTCAAAAAGTTTCAACATTTCAAGATCAAAAACAAAAATTAATAGTCAGGTGGATCTTCAACAAAAGATTGTTATATGCAAATTGTGGAAATTTTGTTTTATGTTTACACCAATGTCAACGAGTTTTATGATAATTAAGTTTCCATTTATGTCATTTCCCTACCCCTCTCCTTCATATACTTGACTGCATTTATCAACAAACCTTCTTGTATAATTAAAGCAGTCCTTAGGTGAAAAGCATGAAGTTTATAATATAACAACCATGGTCTTCAATAAAGAAAACACAAAAATATAATTTAAAAATATATTAACAGATTATTCCCAGACAATGTAATCAAATGTTTTTTGGGTGACCAAGAAGTGGGTAAGGTTTGAAAAGGAAAGACCGTTATATAACAAATATGACTTTCTCTAGGGTATTGTTTGGGCTCTAACAATAAACTTTCAGTGACAATTCTTGTGCTTTTCAGAACGACCCAGTGGTGAACATTTTTCATGTGACTGATAGGAACATACCTGAGAAGAGGAGGCTGCTGTACAAAGCTTATAAACTCTGGTGAGCTTTACAGATATGCCCAGGGGCTCATTTTCAAAATCATTTTTGTCATCATTATGGCATGTTATATTGCCATATAGGGATCATATATTACCAAGCATAACAAATGGAAATGTTTGCTGTTTTGGGTTCATAGATTCTGAGTGCTGGACTTAGTATCTTCTCAAGTGGACAGTTTTCTTTCTGAATAAGCAAGAGCATGAGGATATGGGGGGGGGGTGGGTGGGAGATTTGGAGCAGGGGTATGAGTTTCTGGGGCAAAAGGATTCCTTTGCATGTATAACAACCTTTGAGAGGCCTTATTAGGATCTTTTAGAGATTCCCCTCCCCCCCCCTCCCACCCCACCTCTGCTACACCACTTGTCATGTAAGACAAATAATGTCAACCAATCAAGAGGATTAATTTTTTCTCCGTTTTTGGTTTTTGTTTTTGGTAAATCACAGGAAGCAGACTCCAACAACTGTGCCAGTTGAAATGACCACTCGGAGAAGAAAGTACATCTTGGACCGAGATGATTGTCGTCACGTAGAACTCTACGTGAACCGATTGGTTCTACAGCTGGTGGACAGGGCCGTACAGGGGGTGGACGGTGAGTTCACAGAAGAAGAATTTGCAGCAAACATGATGAGAGATAGAATTGCTGCATCAGAATACCTGACAACTCAGCAGGAAATTGATACAGGTACCTAGTAGTGAGGAATACCTCACAGCTGTGAACAGATACTTAATACAGGTCTGTTGTAGGGAAATACCTTAAAACTCAGTAGAAACTTGATACAGGGTCGTACTAGAGGAATACCCGATAATGGTGATACATATTAAATACAGGTGGGTAGTATAGGGATACCTCAGCAGGAACTTAATGCATATCTGTAGTAGAGAAATACATCACAACTCTTTAAAAACTTAATACTGGTTTATATTGATAGAATACCTGATAATTGTGATACTTAATACAGATACTTAGTTGAGAAACATTTGACAACTCAGCAGATAATTAATATAGGTCTGTATTAGAGAAATACCTGACAACTCTGTAGAAACTTGATTTAGGTACCTATGATGATGAATACCGTCAACTTGGCAGATACTTAATACATGTCTGTACTCTGTAGTAGAGAAATACCTGACAACTCTGTAGTATTAAAGCCTTGTGTAGAACGTTACTATTGAATGTAACTTAAGTATCATATCATATTGCACAATAACAAACGTAACATATTGTGTCATTGTTTGTAAGCGGCATGTTACCGTAGCAACAAGATTGTAACTAATTTAAAGGTCAGAGGTAAACCAAAGGAGAACATCAGGATGGGTGTCATACTTGAGAGATATTTCAGTAGGTGGAAATCACACAGAAAACTTCTATCAGGTTCCTTGATATTATTCCTTCAATCTCAAATTGTTTTTTTTTTGTAATGGTTGGGGAGAATTTTGTGACTATATTAAAGGTTGACACTATTGGCCAAATGAGTATGCTAGTCACATATATGGTCAGCCACCTTCCAACTTCATCATTCATTTTAGTATCTTCATTTTAGTATCTTCATTTTAGTATCTTCGTTTTAGTATCTTCATTTTAGTAGTCGTATTGGACATCAATGTCTTTGTAACTTGGAGGGCCAGAGAGTCAATGACGACTGCAGCCTGGAATGAGTTTGCTTCCCCAATTGGATGCTCAAATTTTTGGTTTGCTTTCTGAAACTTTTTATTCACCAGTACTTTTTCCGCATAGGATTAACAGCATTACATTTTACTTTGCAGCATTAGCTTACTATCATTCTTTAGTTTATTTTTGGAAAAGCGAAATCAACTCACTGTTTTGCAAATTTTTTAAAACTGTAAAACTTCCATGTAGGTATTAAAGGCCTAAAGGGTTCCTATTTACCAATGTCAAAGAACCTGTTAGTTTTGTTTTGTTTTATTTTGCTTAAAAACATTTTTGAAGAAGAAAAACGGTTTAACGAATATTTGGTACGAGCAGAAAGATATGTATAGGTAACAGTCACATGCTATGTAGCTGAAAAGGGTAACACAGGAAACTCAGTTACAACATGTGTGTTAGTTTTATATTAAGAAACATTTAAACTTGTTTTAATTGCTGCAGTAAACCGTTTTCATTTCTTGACATGTTTAAGTATTATAAATACATCTTTAAGTTGAAATGGTATTTTCACTGTTCACTTTAAATGACATGTTGGCATTTCAGGTTGGGTTTTCAAGGTTATTCCAATCCTCAAATTGATTAAACTTCTTTAAGATAAGGGAGAGTTTTGTGGCAGAGAAAAAAAAGAAGATAATAAATTACCTTGTCCCCCCCCCCCGTTCATGCTCGTTATCAACGGAAACTATCTGATGAAATCTTTCTCAATGGAAGAATTACAACCAGTAAATTACTTGTCTGCTGAAGCAAAACGTTGATCTGTTAATAAGAATATCCGATTATTTTGCATTTCCATGGCAACCATATGCATTGATTATTGATTGTGTTAGGCAGTGGCGGAGCTAGGGGTATCGGTCAGTGGGGCGAGAATGGTCTGTAGGGGCACTTTCAACACTATCTAAGCAGAGCGCCACCACAGGTTGGCGCGAAGTGTACAGACATTTTTTTAATTAAAGATACTCCCTAGATCGCCGGAAATGACCCTTTCCGGGCCTTGCTAATTTGCAGATAAACGAAGAATAAATAGGTGTCATCGCCATTTTGTCAGAAAATTACACCAACAAAATGTGACAAATGTCAATAGGTATTTGAGAGCGCAATAAAAAAGTCAATAATTGCAAATAAGTAAAAAGTGGTAAAAAGCTGAAAAGGGCGCCAGCAGTCCATTTGAGTCCATCAGGGGGGTGGGGCATCCGCCCCCTCTGACTGTATGGACGCTCCGCCACTGGTGTTAGGCTGTAACAGCAGTAGATTTCTACTGCTGCCTGTTTCACATCTTTAATGCCATCTTCTTAAACTTCACTCATGTCTTGATATTAAAGATCTCAATCATTTAATCTTCAACTTCCTTTTTATCAGAAGTATTAGAATTATGGCAGAGGGGAAAAAAGTGATACTTCATGTTTTCTGAACTTCTTTGCTCTCACTTTGGAAAAACATTTGGCCTTTGGTTTACTCAGATTGCAAAATTGTTGACCAATGCCATTGTTTCCTTGTCAAGGCTGAAATAATTGCTGTCATTTGAATGATAATCCCAAGACTAATTGTAAGTTTGTTGCTATGGATCCTAATTCAAGCCCTGATAGATATGTTACTCTTAATCGAAATGTGAATAATCGTTAGTGTTTAGTTTTGTTATGTTTGATGTGTATGATGTATTCCATTTTGAGCCAGTGTGTCTTTGCAAATTATATCCACCTTGAAATTCATCACCTTAGAAAGAAAGACAAAAACAAATATATATATATTTATAATATATTAATTATTAAGTGGATTTTTTATCAATATTTAGTTTCTTTTAAATTAAATGATTAAAACAGAAACCTGTTCAACATATAGGTTGTGTGATGTATTAAACCTTCGAATATGTTATGTGCAAAGGAAATTTCTCATGGACGGTCCTGCTTTTAAAGTCTGATTTTGATTATTCTGTCATTATTTCGGTCTGAAGGTGGATGGATTGGTCAACCTTCCTTTCAAGTATGGACTTTGTAACTCTACAGTTTTGACGATTTTCATTTCCTCCTTATATTTTGGTTCATACTGTTAATATAAGGTGACCATATTTTCCTGACTGGAATCAGGGACATTTATTGCGTGGCTGATATGGGGGAGGTGTCCCCCTCCCCTTTTGAAAAGTTTCAAGTGCCTAAGGTGCTTAGATGTAAATGGTGATATTTTAAACACTTTTTAAATCAATTTTATTTTCAAAAATGTAGGTTTTCTTAGATGAAATTCAATTACTTTTATGTGGTTCTTTGAGAGCTAGTGAGTTGCTGGTGTCATAAATTTGTGATTAATTGGTCTTAGTGTACTTCTCTGAAGAGTGTATTTTCTTCAATACTTCATTGATGCTACTGAGCTTATTGCTGAATTCCAGACAAGACATACTGAAATGGGTTCTGACTTTCCACTGTTTCCACTTTACACTGGCCCACCTGAAATACTGGTTAGTTCCAGTCTGCGACTGCACACTTGACTAAATTTTGTTTTTACAAGTATTTTACTAATAATGTGGGATATTTTCGAAATTCCTGAATATTTTGACGAATCGGGGACATTTTCAGGGACACTTGTTCATTGGGGACAGCACACTGTAATCGGGGACTGTCCCCGAAAATCGGGGACGTCTGGTCACCATATGTTAAGAAAGCATATGAACAACAGACAGTTAAAGATTGAATTTAATCATTCATTTTAGATGCTCATTATCGTTTGCTGAAAGAATTTAAAGGTTGTTTCAGTTTGATTGATTTAGGCCTCAGGTAATGCATAGTGATTTTAAATAATGCATCTTATCCAAACAATGTCCGAGGTCAGTGCTGTTGCTATAGGCAACCATGGGGAGACAACCTTCCTGGTAGTACTTTTCAAGGAGTGGAGGGAAGGGGGGGGGGTGGGGAACTCTTCCTGGTTTCTACCAAAAAACAACACTTCCTATTGGATGGCCCTCTATTGGTCAGGTTTCAGAAACTCGTTGGTGCATTCCACAAAGTAAAAACAGATTCAGTTTATTGCTTTAAAGTAAAGTGCTCAAAATTCAAGTTTTAATTAAAGATAAAAAAATCATTCTTTGTATTTTTTGTTATGATATGCAATTTGTGATAATTATTAAATATAAATGTTGTATTTATTCAATGGTCTTTCATCATTTATAATCCATATAATCAGGTGCTTTTAATAATAAGCCAATATATATCTGTGTCAAACTATTTCTAGATGTCATTGGTACTTATTCGTCCTCCATGTTTATTCTCGGAAGTGATTGTTATATGCATTTGGAGACAAACGTTTCGGCCTATTTGCTAGTTTGCTCAACAGTTCCATTTCATTTTGTGTAATGTGATTCAGATACAGACAATGAGATATCTGAATATATTCAGGTTTAAGTTGGCTGCAATATATTTATTGTATCAAAAATATTTGTCATCATGGTAAACTGTCAAATATGACAAGACTGCAAAATATAACAACAGATTGAAGTATTTTTAAAATGTGATTTATTTAAAATAGTCTGTTTAATAATATAACATACAAAGATTCCACTTCGTGGACCTGCCCTCAAGGCATGAAAAAATTGCAAGGGTACTAAAATTAAAAAGAAGATATTTCTATGAAATATTAAACAGCAGATGGGGATGGAAGCCTCATTTTAACCCTGTTACTGAAATCAAAAAATTCTTTGGAAGAATTTGGAAGAATTGCTCAAATTGAAATTTTAACCATACTTGCCAAATATACAAAAACAGTCTAAATATTGAGGCTCCTCATTGTATATAGGAACCAAATAACTATCATGGTGACACAAGAAATAGTTTGCAGACGTAGACAAACCCGTCAACAATTTCAGAAACAGGAGACACGATCTTGTTTTCACTTGAAAGTACTAAAAATATTCAGATATTGCAACGGTTAGCAATCTTTGGCCACCAAGCACTTAATGACAGAAAAGGAGGATTGAAAACTTAAAAAATACAACCCTTTCATCAAGGATCCAACAGTAAATACTACATCAAGATCAAACACAAATCTTAAATAGTAGAATACTAGAAACCCATCCATAGCATTTCCAAATCTTTCAATACAATGTGTAAGCAGCAGGCTACCGGTCACCATTTTTTCTTCTTTCATTCATCAGGGATGAGCCTGGGGTAAAAAATAAATCACGGAACTTTGCAAAAATTGCTGTATAGGCTCCAATTTGCGTATGCTACAGTGTGTTAGGATAGTAGTTTTTGTACCCGAGGTAGAAAAGAAATCACGGATATTCCGCGAATTCTCGGAAAAAAAGCTCATGCCTGATTCATTCACAAACCATCGTACACACATGGTCTTCTTAAGGACACTTTCCTACCAGGAACTATCTGACAGAGATCTCTTTGAGACCCCCCAAAAAAACATTTAACATTACAAACAATGGAGAGACCAGCTCTGCCAAAAATAAATTATTTGATGAGACATCAAAGCAATGATTATCTACTTGTAAGGTTTTCGTATGGAAAGGTGAAAAGATGGACGCATGAAAGTAGATGGCTGGATCTACTCCAAAGAATAAAATTTAAAAAAACACAGAGAAAAGTAAATATTTCACACTTGAAAGCAGAAACAGTAGATGTGCATTATAAGTAAAAAAGAAAGACTTACAAAAAGAGGGAAAATTCTGGAATAGCAGCTGTTTATGTAGTACAATCTGTTGGTGCCATTGCATGAAAATTACGTACATTTGGATTTGTTTGGAATGTTTCTTAAGTTGTTAAATGTTCTCTGCAGTCACTGTACCAACTTGTTTGCAAGAATGTTATTTTCCTCAGTCACTTGATAAATGGATTTGATCATAATGAAGAAACACCAAGAGGATACTGTAGGCTTACTTAGCTTAGTTAATTAAATGTCACTTATTTATTTAAAATTTAAAAAAATAGATATCTTATAATACATGGTCGATATAGCAATAAAAACTTCAGACATGTTCCAACCAGGGCTATAGCTGGAAATCGGGTGGTAGGGATTCAAGTCTGAATCCAGGGTGTAAAATTTGTGGCCAAGGGGAGGGGTTTAGGAGGACGGGGTGATTTCCTCCCATATAATATAGTTTCTTAACAAGTGCTCACAAGCAAAAAATATAGTGATGTCATGTTAGCTTTTCTAGCTGACTTCTGTCCTGCTCCATTTCACATCTAGGCATCTTATGATTACTGCTGATCAGTTCTTTCTCACTTTTCCCAAACTTTTATAAGCTGGTCCTTGTACCTTTTGAAAAGTCTTTCTGTGAGCCAAGAAATGCATAATCAATTCATGCTGACTGTGTGCCTTTGTGTTTTTCTCTCTTTTCTTTTCATTTTTTTAAAACTTTAATTTACCTTTTTTTCTCCAAAGGCTCCAGTGGCCCAAGGGATGGCTGGAAAAATTGTTAGCTAAACCTTTGCTTTCAAAATGTTTTCTTGTAAAACTAACTTTCGAACAACAAAGTAAAACATTCTAAACTGAGAAAGAATACGTGTCCTTAAATTATAAATCGATTCAGAATTCACTAAAATTGTCCCATTCATTTATTTCAACTGTGATTTCCAAACTGCTTTTAACATCAAGATTAACTTAACTACAATTGTCTACAATTGCTACAATTACTACAATTTACTACAATTACTACAATTGTCAAAGCCTGTTAAGCTTCAACTTGAATGAAATTTTAAGTTGAGATATTTTTTTTTTCACTTTTTGATTACATTCATATACATTGAAACGAAAATATCAGCAGGTGTGCTTGAAAAACGGGACAAATGGATGAATATCCCCAAATATTGTGTAGTAGAAAGCAAACTTTGAAATATGACAAATTGACAAGCTCTTCATGCAAAAAGGATATGATGCAAAAGTTACTTGTTTTTCTGCATAATTTCACATGTAGTGAAGTCATTTGCATGTGAGAGCGATGCCTTATTGAGGTCCACCACCAGGAGGACCTGCATACCCTCACCTATAACAAACAATGCTTCTCAGAATGCATGTGTAGGAAAGCTATCTTGGAATGTAGAAATTTGAAAAGTCAGCATAATTGTCTTACAGTGTAAATTTGGTTGATTAGAAGCCAGTTATCATGAATAAAATCAGATGATAAAAAAAAAAAAACTTTTGCGAAGGTTTTTGTATTTTGTGATAAGAAGAAAGAAATTGAAATGAGTGAATTTAAAAAAAAAAAACATGTAAAATCTATTGATAATGTAGAACAAGCCAACAGTTTAGCTAATAAAGACCGGTAAACTGAGTTAATTTCAAATATTTATACTACGAGGCCCTGTGTAGAGTTACTCAATTCAATGTATAAAGCTGCGTTAATAAATTCAGCCATTTCGGTAAGTTACTACCTGGCAGGGATTTCTCCTCTTTCCTTTTCTGCAGAGCCGGTTTTCTAAATAATTGCCATTTATCTTCAAATATCATTAACGGTATCTAAGTGGACGATGTTTACGTATGCATCAGATGGTAGCAGAAGTTGCCTACCATGTTTCTGGTAATCGTATTAAAGGCCTCATAGTAGTAGTTCCTCCAGGAACACAAACAATGATGGGTCCAGTTCATCAGACTTTTGTAAGGCATCCAATAATTTCTGGATGGTTCCACCTCCATTCTTCCCATGTCGTCTGTTCCATTTTGAGAACATTTTAAATATTTTACATTCTAACTTGGGCTCGTCTGCATTGATCTGGCTGAGTTCGTCTCTGGTGAAATCAAGGCACTTTATTCCGACCTTTTGCCATCCGTCTCCCATCCTCACCGCTATGTCATAGAGATCCAGGTGGGTGCTGTCGCCCCAGCCCCCCCCCCCCCGCTTCCTACGCCCTTGGTATCATCGAGGCGATTTAAATGCACAAGGCTACATCTCATTATTCTGAGCTTAGGAAGAGACACTCTTCAAGTATGGCGGAAGTCGTCGAGGGTAAAAACCCCTTTCATTTTTGAATTATTTTCTGAAATTCAGAACGTAGTCTTTCACCATTGTTCAGACTGTTTAGTACTGCGATTATTGGGAATCACTATCCCCCTCTCCCCTTTGCAAATTTTTAAGACCCCTCCTCCAGGACGGCGATCACAATCCATCATCTATCAGCCCCCCTGACAAAAATACCTTCCTACGCCAGTGCCTCGATCGGTTGACTTCATTAAAAGACTCCATTATATCTTTGTTAGACTCGTAGCAGTAGAAAATATATCTTGTATACCGCTCGACAAATCTCAGAAACTTTTCCTATCATTGTCTTCCCGGTGAACGCGACAATATCACCGAATTTTCCTAAAGAATTTAATCCGGTATAGAAATGGTGACATGTACGTTAAATTTCCTTGATCCACAGAACAACTTATCCTCATAGACATTTTCACGGAATAATTAAGTTCATTTAGCTTGCAAGATCTTCCATTTTCTTAAATACTTTAATCCATATGAAAATAGCGACATTTCTTTGTTCCATACAAGAAACTATAACACCGCGGCTGGTTATTCACATTACACGAAATAATGAAATAATTAGGCGTGTACTTTTCGCGATCAAGATCTTTCATTTTCTGGAAAATTTTAATCTGTATGACAAAATGATGACAATTTCTTCAGATTTTGATCCATAAAAAATACCACATTGATAATCCACATTCCAATTTCCATAACACAATTGGTTGTGTACTTTTCACGGTCAAGATCTTCCATTCTTCTGAAAGAATGAAAATAGTGACTGTTTTCCTTTATCCATGGCGGAAATTATAACAATACTATTTACTTCAGAGGCGTAGCCCTCCCCCCCCCCCCCCCGATTGGGCAAATTTACGTCCCCATTTACGGCCCACATTAAAAGCCACCGTCGATTGTAAAAAAATATGCCCTTTAGACTTAATTATGACTGTAAACGGTATTTTCCCTTATTTTGGGGAAAGAAAACGTTTATTATGGTCACTCAAAAAAAAATCAGTCATCGCCAGTCAATCGCCGGAATTTTCTGAGTGGAGGGGGCACTATTCCCCGCCCGGCTACGCCAGAGAAGATTGGATGTCAGGTAAAATTTCTTCGGGTAGAGAGTTGTGGATGAGTGAACTAAATGCCTGATTCGGATGTTATGTCTAAAAGTGTAAATGCCTTGAAAATGGGAATGTTCTTGAAAGAGGTTTTTCAGGCAGTGTGGGAGATTTCTTTCTTGTGAGTTTTTAAGGTTCGGGTTTTTGGTTTTCGAGGTCTTTTCATGAGGACACTGTCCTTCCTGACCCTTATTCTTACTAAATTCAACCAATATTTCACTTGTCTAAAAGGAAACAGTGACCAGACGACGTTCCCAACTTTCGCAATTGCCCGGTTTGGTAATGGCAACATAATCTCCCTGCTTGCACGATTATTCTGACGACAGGATTCGTTGTTCCTTAGCAACACTACTCTCCTTGCCGTTTTTGCACGTAAAAAGCGCCTAACATGGTAGGAGTGACCGTCATATACAATCTTTAAGACTCTGGCGGCAGTAGATGTTGTAATAGCAGCCAGGGTCCATGCAGATCAAGTTTTTTATGAGACAGATAAAGTTAATCTAAACATTATCATCATCCAAACCTAAGCAATTATTCTCAGTTTTACCTTAGGTTCTGGGTGTTTTGTTGTTTACGGAACGCTTATCATTCCAATAGTATATGTTAAAGCACATGGGAGCACGTCACTTGACCCTTCGTGGTTGGTACGTTTTCCTACTATGGAGTAAGAGTTCCAGATCATATTCAATTCGACGTACCCGGCCTTCACTTTATGCTTGCTAGAAGCATTTTTTCTTTATAATTTAAAACAAGTCGTATACACAAATATAGTTAAAATGATGGAAATGATTGCACAAGCCCCTGCAACGAAACACGCCTTGCAACTTTTGTGTCATCCCTCCACCCCTCCCCACCACCTCCCCCATTCATAGAATCACCTCATTTGTATTTGAAATCATGAACGTGCTGCACGCACCGAAACTCGTCTATGGCTAAGTTTGATTGGAGGTCATGACCAGGGCTAAACCATCAATCATTTGATTGTTTTCTTTCAATTGGGAAATAATTACTGGAAAACTGCTCCGGGCCCGGACGCCCTTCCATATTGAGGACCAATGTCCCTACCTAAATCAGAAATGATTGAGGTACCCCTGTACCCTTATCCCCCATCCTTGAAATTCTTAGCTCGTCCCTGCGTGGGTATAGCAACAACAACAAGAAACCTATATCGACCATAATTAACAAAACTGAATGAACCTCTCAGACTCATCCATATACGTTTCAGATTTAATTTAATTCATAAGTTATGAAAAGACTTTGTCCTGCCAAAATATCGCTATTAACATATCTGTGAATCTATGGAGATGTAAGTCAAGTCTTGACAACGGATGATTGTCACTGCGCAACAGTCGGTACCGGTATACACTGGCACTATAATGGAAAATGATATACTGTTGTAAGAGTTGCAATTCAATATCGAGAGCGCGCTTTCATTTAGCTGAGTTTCTGAAGTTCGAAAATCGCAGCGTTGAGAGC
>KN882290.1:171222-183289 GCA_000934455.1 Apostichopus parvimensis
TATTACGTAATCACCTGCAGACCAAACATAATTAAGTAACTAATACAATTCTTCATCCAGCACTATATGGGCTTCAATATACCACTATTGTATGTTTTCTATGTCGGTGCCGCAAATTAAAAGTATCGTCATTGTCGAAGGTTAGTAAATCTTTTAGTTCATGAATTTTAATTGCCTATTTTCTTGGTTATATTCTAATATCGAAACGTACTAAGGCAGTAGAGCATAGCCGGGCATAATGCCAAAAGTCAATGCTTTAGAAAATGTAGTGAAACAATCATAAGTCAGATTCCGATTTATGTTTGTATTCGTCTCATGAAAGGAGAAGTCTGGAAGACTAATTCGGTTCAACACAGTCTGCATCAAGTTTCCAATTGGATCCAAACTTCTTGGTTTTCGAACCCTGAAATAACAAAAGATTCACAATATGTTCCCATGATTTTCTTCTTCTTCTTCTTCTCTTTCTTTAATGTTTTTGTTCTCAAACTTACATCAGGGAACGTTTTTCACAATTATACTTTTGTTTTATTACGTTCCTTCATGTTATCATACTAACATTAAAAATCTACATCACAACACGAATAAAAGATCGGATATTAATACTTCAAAATAAAATAAAACTGTTAGCAAACTGCTTATCCACTAGAGAGCCTGTGTAATAGAATGTGTAAAAGTAAGTTGGCCTGACGTTTCGATCCTGGCAGGATCTTCTTCAGGGGCTAAATGACAAGTAACAGTAACAGAAGGGACAAAATCATGCACATAATACAGACAGGTTAATGAGCACGGTGAACACAATGAGATAGATGAAAGGGGATTATAAGTAGTCAAGGGATGGAGAGAAGAAAGCAACAGGGGAAGAGGAGAGGTAGGAGATAAACAGTGGAGGGATAAAGAGAGGATTAAAGGAACAGGGTAGGGAATAAACTGGAGAGGGACAAGACAGAAAGGTGTGGAGAAAAAAAGAAGAGAGCTGTGAGAAGATGAGTGAAGGGGGGGGGGGAGGAAGGGAACAAGGGGAGAAGGAGTGGGGGACAGAAGAAAAGTTAGTCATGTCCTTCCTGAATGTTCAGCCCTGAGGTTGAATGGTGCGAAGGCGTTGCATCCACAGCCTCTCTCTGCTGATTCGTACTAGGTCAGGACGGCTACCTAAGGATTCAATCCCCCATATCGTTAATGGTATGGTTGGGAAGGTTAAAATGTTCTCTGTGGATCTGTGACCATATATATATATATATATATATTTGTGTCTGTGTGTGTGTATTTAAAAATAGATTTATTTTTAATTTTTAGTACGATAGATATAATACATTCTTGTAACTGATCTTTTTCAGTTAAGATCGAGTATGATATCATCACATGGGTAAAGTAAGTCGTTTAGCCAAAAAATTATCTTCTTATTGACAAAACAAATTATTGTCAGGATTCAGATTATAAGGGCTTGCATGATGATGATCAATTTGTGATGTAGTTCAGACAAAAAGTACGGTACAATCGAACAAGCTTTAAAGCTGGAAGGGTCTCGTCTTCTTCAGTATGACGACGAGTAAATTATAGGGGAGCATTAAATGATAAAATGTTACTAATAAATTCGTTGGATGAACGGAATAGATCATATTCTGATGGGAAGAGGGAAAGGAGTGTAAACTGGTGCAGTATTCAGGACGGTCGAGTCTGTCGTTGTCTTTGCAACAGAAGATATCTTGGATTGTCCTTGATCGATACAAGTGGACAGAAAGCTTTTTTGTTGTTGTGCCAAGGTGAATAAATCCTGCAATGTCAGGTAGCTTTAGCCCTGATTCAGGCTATCGTCTGTCATAAATATACACGGTAGGTCTACGTTTACATGTTGATACTCACCATACTGGCCATTCTTTTGTCTCTCCGACCGGTTTCGCCGTTGCCAGAAATGGCATCCCTTTTCTGAGAAGAGAAAATCATTGACTCCGAGTTACTGTTATTTCTACACCATTGGTCACATCACATATGATAGCAAGGTATCGCGATATATAGTCGTTCGGCAAACGGTTATCGATTTATTGCAGTCTTTAATGTCTCTTTAATGTCTCAAAGTAGGGGGCGTGGAACTCATGTTAATTATATGTCTGAAACTAGGGGAGCGTGACACTCATGTTTATTCTATGTCTCAAAGTAGGGGACGTGGAACTCATGTTTATTCTATGTCTCAAATTAGGGGACTTGCCCTGGGAAGTTTGAATCAGTCTACCTTGTAGGGGGGGTCTGGGATCATCGTCAAGGTAAAATCAAAGTTTAGCCGTCAAATGGTGCATTTTGAGGAAAAGTTAGACTATCGAGTAGGTCTTAACGCAAGGTTGTGCTTCTAAATACTTGAACTGTAGAAACATCTTGACTGGCCATAACCCCCCCCCCCCATCACCACCATTTGGGCACGCTAATGGGGGAGGAGTGGAGGTCAGGGCTGATGCAGGTTTGTTCAAGGCCTAAAATAGTCGGCTACCTGAATTTTGGTGACTGATTCCATTGTACCGTAGAATTGACTTACATATATTCCTTTTCTGTTTTATATTTAGGAGAAGAACCCCAGTTCAAATTATTGTTTTGTGAACGGTATGTTTCCATGGTGATACCTACCGAAACGTGTCTTCTCTTCCTGCTTTTCTTCGAGCTCGGGGATTTAGTTCGCTTATTAGTTTTCTGTCGAGAGAAGAAAAAACAAGATAAAACTATTTCCTTCTTTCAAAACTTATTTACTGACCTCATTATTACAAATTCGTTTAGATCTGTGATGCTTACACATTCCTGGCGGTTCAAAGTTTTCGATAGCGTATGTGTGGATCTATCTGTTTCAATTTTATACTGGTGAACTTTCCATTTACAAACCGAAGACCATCGAGAGCAACAAAAACTATCATTGCAGTCCGTGAGGTGCTCTACTACCCAATAACAGTATCGTGGTGAGTTCACGATGACGTTATCGGTACTTTGACACAGCTTTACCATATATTTAACGTTGTTATTTTGTTTTTACATCATTGGTACGGACACCATTAGATAATGACAATTTCTTCCTTTGGTTGGATTGTAATCAACGTCGGTATTTTTTATGTGGTGTTTTGTATTACTTTCTTGAGTAAACGAACTACGCACGTGGGCAGTATATCTAATTTCAGATCATGTCACGTGGTCATGTGGTAAACCCAAGTGTAGTACTACAATTAACCAGGCGATATGTAAAGGACCTGTGGTATAATTCTACAATTAAAAGACAATGTGCAACATTTAACTCTTTGCTACATTGACAGAGAACAAATGCGACAAACAGCTAATTCCCATGGAAACATTTTTTACCAATCATTTCTTCCACGATCCTGTTCTAGTCCCACTTAGTGTAAAAGTTGGCGACCCATAGCCTGGGAAGCGTGGCGCTATTGCAAACACATACAGAGTTGTTGTCATTGCTGTCTTTGCCGTCATAGTTACCGCCCATGCCACAAATCTTTCCGGAAAAGTGGTCGGCATAGAAGTAGATTGATAGTCGATGAAATTTGTGGTCATGCTACTCTCAGCAGGTCTTCTCCATCTAATTGAACACGAAGTATCTTTTGGGATAAACAAAAAATGGAATACAATCCTTCCTCAAGAGTTTTTTTTTCTCAACCCTCTTGCAGAACGAACAGAGCAGGTAGAGTTTTCATTCTGTTTTTTTTTCAACCTGTTCCATTAAATTGACAAACAATGTTTACTTTGTAGTTGGTACATATATAGATAGATAAATAGATAGATAGATAGATAGATAGATAAGATATATATGTGTGTGTGCGTATGTGTGCGCGCGTGGGTGTGAGTGAGCGAAAAAAGTGTGTCGTGAACTTCTCCAAGACCATAAAATCCAATCAAGTTCAAAGTTGGTGGGTAGGTGCCTGGCCATGTAAAGTCTTGTCTGTGTGATTGATGATGTCATATTTCAAAGGTCAGAGGTCAAAAACCTCAATCTTAGATTTTACCCATTTTCTGCTTGTCAACATGTAGGAAAAAAAGCATTAAAACTACACGATATGTAGAAATGATGAGGCGAATTTTACAACAGGATAATTCTAGATGTTTAGGGTCGGGACAAAGGTCTATTAAAGTCAACGGTCAAATATGGCCTAAATTGTTCGAAAAAGCGTGTCGCGAAAAGAAATCCTGCTACACTGTAAGTGTGATCAAGTTCAAACTTGGTGCGTAGGTTCCTGACCACGTATAATCGCGCCTGCGTGACAGGTGACTTCATAGATCAAGGTCAGAGGTCAAATACCTCCAAAACTCATTAAGTCATAAACGGTCACTAAAACCACAAGATATGTATAGAATAATGGGGAAAATGTTAAAATAATACTTTATGTGCTTGTTAAGGGTCACTTCCGTCATGGAGGAGATGAGATCTGCAACTCCATGGATTCTTCTTTTTGGAGATTTTGATTGGCTGTTATCGTTACTTGTGAAGGAAATTGCTAATACACGTAAAGGGATTTCTTTATAACCCGCACGGCCAATACACGTAAACACGGTAACCAAAGAACTCCATGCATGGGTTAACTTCATGTTAGGTATGTGGATGCAACTTATCATGTACGGAAACGTAGAAGGGACATATATATTGACGTTTTGATGAGGTAGATGCAACAACTCGCCAACATGACAGAAATCGGTAAACGTTTTGTCGAGATGCATATCATCAAAACGTCAACATTAAGATATTTGTCATTTGGACGAGTAATTTCATCTCGCCAAACGTCAATTATCCGATAAGTTCGTTTGTGGCGAGGCTTGTTGTTTATTGGTTGTATTTGTTGTTACTGCTGATGTTCGATTTTGTTGTTGCTTTTGCTTTTCGATTCTTGTTCTTTTTTTGTTTTTGGCTGTAGAAGTTTTAAACTGATGCGTCCTACCATGGAGCTATAAACAGATAGCTCCATGGTCCTACGTAACGTTTGAAACCCTATCCAATCTAAGGTCAAAAGTATAATGTGAAAAGGCAAAACACTCCGCTGCCAGGGTGTTTTGGTCCACAATCAGTTAATGAAGTCAACATTACCGTTGCATTTACGAGAGTAAAATCTTTCTGGTGAAATACCGTACCATGCACAGACCCCACCGATTTTCTGCCCCCCCCCCCTCACCTTTTGATAGCTTCCTGCGACACTGCACTTACAAACACCAATACAAACACATTTCCACTCATCCACCCATTCACATAATAGTAATCTGTTTTAATCACAATATTTCCCAATTAAATATTTACATAAGGTTCACGATGCACGTTAGCAACGACAGTGAAACCTTGATCTTAAAGCAGTATTTTAGTCGATTTGTGATAATTTCTCCATGTTGTGCTCGTTACTGCTCCCCATTACAAAAAAAAGGTTCAATAGTTTGACCACGGCCTAATTCTATATCGAGGAACGCAGCAATAGAAGAAAAAGAGTAATGTCCAAATTTCTCTACTTTTTTCTATTTTTGATATGTTGTATATAGCCCTCTGTATGGCAGTTGTATTCTATTATTCGACTTTTAATTCGTGAGAAAGATCCTTTAAAAGTATCTGAGGGGGTCATTCATTTAAAATGACTGGACTACATAGTCTAACACAGAACACATCAGGTCACTTTCTCAGATGCTATACAAAAATCAGTACAAGAAAGATGGGTTCCTCGCCTAGGCATGGTAAGCGATTGGCTAGTTTGTGTTTAATATATTTTCGCAATGGGGATTTCGCTATAGCACTGTAAGGTCATATTCGAAAACAAATATTTTCCATTATGCAATTACGTCTGCTATTAGGAGACTGCGTCATCGGCTATTGAAAATGATCTTAAAGGAGCATTCCACCATATTTTAAAGATGAATTCCATGAGAACCAGAATAGCTATAAAACACATTACTACATTTTTTCTTCTTCGTCGACTTTGACACATCAATAGAATTTTCCTCCTGAAATTAAATCCTCCTTTGAAATTTAAAAAAAAAATGCTCAAACGCATAGAAATAAGACACGTTGATTAATTTTGTCCCGACCCAATCTATTTTAACTCTTCCAGAATGAAGTATAGCTGCATAACAGGAAATATAACAAAAATAGTGCGTCCCTTTAAACAAGCTTGCATAATGCATTAACCTTTCTTTTTTTTTTCACTTATCGAAGTAAAGGTCATCAGTATTGGCCCCTAATATGCTATCAATTTTGAAAATGGTCATCAATTATTAAATAAACAAACAAATAAGAAACATTTTTCTGCTATTTGGAATGTTATTATATGATCATACTAAGATGTTTGATTGTCTTTTAACACTCCTGTATGTGGTGGACAAGTAGAAGAATCAGAATCTCCAGGAAAGTACATATGAAAACTTCTGGCAAAAACTTGCTAAAATTTGGAACTAATTACTGATTACCTTTCAATGTCTTCCTTCAGAATAGTTTGAGTAAATATTAATGGAGGAGAACAAACAAATCTACAAGATGCTTTTAAGAATACTGAGGACACATTGCCATTTTTTTTGTGTGTTAACTATACGCTAGATCTATAAACTAAAAACAAATACAATTTCGGAAAGGAAATAAAATAGTCATTAGTTTTCACAAAGCGAGTTGTAAGGATTGCTATGTGCCACATCAACCAAGGGACATTTGATAGTAAATAACACTTGTTTGTTCCAGGAATAATAAAAGATGAATTCATGAATTCTCCAAATCTGGGCATTTGGACGAATACATAAAGGTTACTTTCATGTAACGTGTTTGATATAGTTTTAACCTATTTTGCAGAAACAAAAATTGGGCTGATGGTCTTATTTCCATCTCATATAATCTTTTACTAATAGGCCTATACAATCTAAGGTACCCTTAGACCACAAAGACCTCATTGTTATCGAAATGAACTAATAACAATTACTGCTTTAGATAATCTATTTCAAATGAACATCGATGTAACTTTAAACAGAGTCATGTGAAATAAAATTATGAAAGACGAAAAATTTTACTTCAAAATAAAAAAGAATGTTTATTTTTGACACGATTAGTTGATATTATTAACATGTTATGAGATGAAATCCAGAAAATATACGTAGAAAGATATGATTCAAAACAAAAACAAGGTTTATCTTGTGTACTTGTGAACCAAAATAAAACGTGGAAACGTTCCAACTCCAATTAAGAATTCTATGGGATATTTGGTTCTTGGCAATTTTCATCAAGTTTCCATGCTTTACCAAACTTCTGCTGCTTGGTGACATGCTAAGGAGAGGGAAGAAAACGTGGAACGGTTAATATCATATTATGATTTCTCTACATATACATTTGCTTACGGAAAGATGCTTAGGGATGGTTTTGAAATTTTCTTTTCAATGTTGTTAGATACTTGCTTTCTACATCCCATAATGGGTTTTTTTACAGTTTACTTGGTTAATTTCCATGAAATAATAGTGAAAAATACAAAGGCAAAAAAATCTTGATTTTTGTCTTCTTGTTTTCTCAATCATGCTTTTAATTGTGTTTTATTCTGTTTAGACTGTTACTAGAAAAGGCCGATTTGCTGATTAAATATTTGTGTAGTAAAAGAAACCCCAATAAATTAGGGCATTGTTTAACAATATGATGAATTTCAATCACAGCAAGCGTAATTTAAGGAATAATCCACATCAATTTACGAAAGAATACAATAAATTAAACATTATATATTAAACATAAACAAACTGGTTATATTTTTTGTCATCAAGTTTCTCTAAGGATTATTATAAGCAACGATGAATCGCAGTTTGTCAGGTAATTACGTAATGTCATAATTAGAAAGTAGGACAATATGACAGGTGATTTGAAGTATGACAATAGAAAGTAGGACAATATGACAGGTGATTTGAAGTATGACAATAGAAAGTAGGACAATATGACAGGTGATTTGAAGTATGACAATAGAACGTAGGACAATATGACAGGTGATTTGAAGTATGACAATAGAAAGTAGGACAATATGACAGGTGATTTGAAGTATGACAATGTCAAACTCTTTTTTGTTGTTGTATTTTAGGATTATTTTTATTAGGTTATTATTTTTTTTTCACTGTATTTGTTCAGTTTTTATCATGTTATTTGTGGAGCGCTTTAATACTTTTGGTGATTTAGCGCTATGTAAATGACGTATTTATTTATTATTTAAATGATGATGTATTAAATAGATAGATATATCGATTAAGAAGATAACAATTACCGACAATCCCCTCCTCTTTCGTCTCCCTGTGGCTTTACTAGAGCGTGGTTTGTTAGTCTTCTGTGAGGACAAATCAATAACAAAAATCAATCAATAAATCAAAATGTATGATGAATATTTTTTTTTCTTAAAATATGAAAATACCTCATAACCTAATTTTGTTCGTAAAGAGAACTTTGGACTCTATCCTAACCGATTTACGAAGCTAGTATCTGTCAGTTTTTATTGGTGGCTCAGAAGATAGCGCGTCTAAAATGCATATGTACCGGTACCAATGGCGTAGCTAGAGGTTTTGACGGCCGGGTGCAAGAGTAGAAAATTGCGCCCCCCCCCCACACTACTGAAAGAAAAATAAATCGGGCAAGTCGTTACAGCCACCCCCACCCCCTAAATCAAATTGTGCTTCTACGCCTATGATATTTCCACCTTTTGAAATCTACTGCCTTGGAACTGTATACTGAAATCTCCGAAATTTCCGTGACATGTAGTCATTGCAGAACACAGAACAGAATAAAAAAAAACAGGAAACGGTTGAAATGGACTGAAAAGAAATTACAATCTATAAATTTGCTAATAAAAACAACTACATTTAGTTCAGATTCTTATTAGTAACTGGAACTTATTCATGCCTGACGACATACATCAATTTCGTCATGTTTTTCTAAAAAGTGCTTATTTTTTTTACTCTCATTCTCCCATTTCAGCGCCCCTAAACCCGGCGCTCGGGGCACGTGCCCTCCCTTGACCCCCCTAGCTACGCCACTGACCGGTACATGAAATGTAACGGCGGTGCAATGCTGGGGTACATCTCGTGAGCAGGGATGTGCCCACGCTGGGCGGCACTGGGCAGCCCCGCCCAGCACTAAAAATTACCGCCCAGCACTGTCTTAAAAATCGTGAATCCCGCCCAGTACTATTTTCATCTAAAATCCCGACATTCCTAACAATATATTCAACATAAATTGGACCTAGACTATGCCAAAATCATACAGACTAATAATGCATCAGTTACACATGCGAGAAACATTACTTACGGCTCTAAATCGGTTCCTTGTTAAATCTCTTTGAAACAAACTAATAAATTTTACCAGGTACGTAATATATTTCACTCAAAAATAATGTAAATTGTTAGCAAAACTAGTACTTGTGTATGTGCTTAAAAAGCTACACAAGTGCCAGCAACGGCGATCAGTATACCCGGCACTCAGGAAATCCTGGGCACATCCCTGCGTAAGTATGTATAGTGGGGGAGGGGGTGGTGGCCTTGGTGAGGTAATGGCGAGGGGTAGGTCGGAATATCATTATCGTTAGCCGGTATAATATAGTTATTATATTGCGATGTAATCAAACATACCGTTTTCAGGTCATTACTCTCTTTGCCATCCCAAATACCGCACAATCCACAAACTTGATCGTAATGAGTGCCAAAATCAAAGTGGATCTCGATCAAGTGAAATTTTGCCCGATAGCATATCCTGACAATGTCCACGCCAAGGAGTGTAACGCGGATATACTAAAAAACAAAAAGAAAATATCAATGTAATTCAGAGTTTCATTAAATACAAGTATTTAATACATAGATTATTTTCCTTTGTGAATAAATTATTAAAATATTATCAAGAAAAACCAAAACCAAAACGTTTACAGTTCAATAGCAATGGTGGAGGAGCACCCACGTAAGACAATCTTTTCTATATATACCGTATACTGTCATGTGCCGCTTTCCGGAGCACTCGTAATGTCAGTATGAGCATGTATGAATATATGTTTCTATCATATAAAGGTTAGGAACTGTTTGTACTGTCAATATGAGTGCTTTGTAGCATGACATGAGAGGACAGTTTAGAAGTATTAGCATTAGGAAACTGTTCCAACTGACTGGCAGTAGTTAAGGCAAGTGCATGGGCCCCTACGGGCAAGGGGTTTCAGTACAAAACTAAATACAAGAGGTGAGCATATAAGGTTCAATATGGTACAGACTAAATAGGTTTGGCACCGGTCGCTAGTGTTGGCCACAAATGTAAGCATGCGTAAACATCCAGTTCTCAAAAGTATACTTTTCTGGCGGTTTCGACTCAATTATTCACAGACATTAGAGTCATGTTCAGTTGGAAAATGTTTATATTTGTTTAATGAGGAAGACTTTTCGAGGATGCTATTATTTCTACTGGTGAAGCTAAATGATGAATGACAATGATCTGATCATCTAATTTACATTTGTGGGCAATACTGATGTCTTTTAAGGTAAAATGAAAGTAAAAATATAGAAGTCTTGTCATATTGCTGCTATTAGAAGTAAAGTGGTTCTTAAAAGTGACTTAATTTTCCGCGTAGACGATATCTGCTTGGAGTCGAATATTGTTTAGATTTAACATATTAGTTTTTTTCCCCCGATCTTCAAGTTCTGGCTTCACAAAAAAAAAGGATCATGAATGTTAACAAAGAATGACAAAAATTATTACTGATATAAATTTTTTTTGGTCACCAAATCGTCTGATTGGTTTTAATTCTGTAATGGTATCACCATAGCAACAGCTTACACAATAAAATGCATCTCTAATGTAAGCCTGATAAGAAAAAAAAGTAAAAGTGTTTCTAATCCAATTCCGAAACCGACATTCTTCTATTAACGGGATTTATAGAGAAAAAAATACACCTGTACTAACTTTTAAAATAAACTCACCAATTTAGTACTTGCAGCGTTAGCAAATACATAAACTGTATAGCCATTCGCCGCCGTGGTGTAGGTACCTGCAGCGGGACTAGCCCCACTCACACCAATGGTAAAGTACTCGCTATCTATTTTTAAAGTAACCGACGCTGCATACGTCTGGCTTGGATCCTTCACACGTGGGTCAAAATCAGCGGTGATTTGAAAGTCGTTGCCGTTGTCTTCGCAGAATTCAGATAGGATATATTCGCACTGTCCAAAATAACGCCATTCTTTTCCATCGAGGGTGTGGATGTGTGGATCTCCCCTCACAGTACATACACCCCACTCACTGCGGTCTGCCAAACGGAACAAACTATATGCTGTTATTATCACCTTAAAACTAATAGCAACAATATCTTGAGTATGGTGAAAAGAATAGTGAAAAGGTAGAATCTTTCCTCTCCGATAGAAATTCTTGTTTCCCCTCTTAAAATGAATTCCATCTCCCATTTACCACTTCCGCCTCTCCCCTTCCCTCGTGACTCATGGAAACTTGGTAAATTATGTCAAAGAAATGGCAAACCCATTCATGATATCGTCAATCCCCCTTCAATTTATCTCTTCAATCCCGCCTCCGCCTCCCCCATCCAGCCCCATCCCCTTCCCCCCTCTCCTTTCCGCCATCAGATTGTAAGCTTTTAATGTTTGTGATCATTGATCAAGAACCTTGAATAGAATAATAAACTCTTACCGTTTAAATTACCGCACGATAAGCCGACTGTTTCATCAGGACATTCGGACATTCCTATAAAAAAGGGAACAAATATTTTCATCTTTACCACATAAATGTATTTACTTTAACTAAACTATTTTCTTTAACATTGCCTACTGCATTGATGTGCAGACATTAGGAAAGCTTTTGTACGATCATGTAAGCGACAACCATGCAGCTTCTATTCTGCAAAACTATAGAATATTTAATTGATGATGTAGCATACTATTTGCTTTTTTATTCCAGAACAGACGCCATCAGGACACGAGAGCACTGAGAGGTGAAACAATTATGAGATGTTGAGACATCGTAAATGTGAGACATGAGGCGACCACGTGAGAAATAGAACAACACGTTGAAGACACCGTAAATGTGAGACATGAGGCAGGGCACGTGAGAAATAGAATTACACGT
>KN882291.1:11529-28515 GCA_000934455.1 Apostichopus parvimensis
AAAAAAAAAAAACTTCCGAAGCAGATACAATATATCTTATTCTAAATCCACTCTGACCAGGTGGGTTTAGGCCTAATTGAAAAAAATGTCGCAATCGAAAAAAAATCTGTTGCCATTGTGGCGCGAACGATTTACCGTAAAATCACTGCGACCGCCCATATCAACATGTTCATTACACAAATGTTACCTATATATACTCGAACCGTCCACTTTTTATACCCAATTCCACGGAGGAAACGTCTGAAAACACTTGTTTATTCCTTGCAATGGCAAGAAACAACACAATTTCGCAAGCTACATCGGTAAGACCAAAAGAAAGATACTATTCAAGAGAAGAAACCTAACACAAGCTAGCCACGAAATTGAGAGTAGTCCTATAGGCCTAAGCCACATAACGATCGTAACTAACAAAACAGATAGATTTTTTTCTAGAGTTTTTTAAATTTATTTCTCATCTTTTTTTTCTGATCTCATGATTAATAATTGTTTGCACTAATAGTGAACTCGAAACAACAGGTGTTATATTATTGTTACAGTGGCGTTCACAAATTATAGTGGACGGAGCTACGGGAAACACCCACTCCCATCTTCAGTTAGGGAGGGGGTGGGGGGGGGAGGGGGTAGAACGGGTTCAGTCGGGGGATTTTTTTTTGTTCGGCCCGGAAAGAATTAGAACAATGGTAAGGTGGTGTACGCCCAATTGTCAACCTCACCCAACAAAAAACCATAAGTATTTATTACCACAACTTCACTTAGAGCCACCGAAAGGGGAGGAGGAGAGGAAAGCCCCCACCCCCCCCCCCCCAATGGGAGTAGGCTTCAACGACCCCAGTGCCGATGCATCTCCTCTTCTATAATTAATTGAATAGTCCGTAGCCCTTCCTTAAATCAATCGAATACATATTTCAAGTTTCCCATCTGTTTCCCTAATCCTTTGAAATCATGTACACAACACTGCATAGCTGCACATTGATGACCAAATACCAATAAGGTAATTTATCATTATCTATATATCACTCCATCTAAAGATCACTATATAATCGCACCTCATCACCAAGGGTAACTTGATTCGAAGGGGGAGGGTGGAGGACTCCATCCCCCCCTCCCCCCATGGGAGTTGGCTTCAACGAACACAGTGCCGCAGCTCAACTTCTATAAATCATTAGTCAGTAGCCTTCAGTTCCTTTATGGTTCATGTCCGTGCCTAAAATCAAACGAGGTAATATTTCAAGTTTCCCATCTGCCCCTCTCCCCGCCCCCTCCCTAATCTTTTGCAATCCTGTACACGACAGTGCATAACTGCACATTGAGGACAAAACACCAATAACGTAATTGATCATTATCTATATTTCACTCCATCTAAAGATCACTAGCGGTTTATAATCGCACCTCATCACCAGCTTAATGGTAACTTGAAACCATGTTCGAAACCGGATTTTATTTTTTTGGTTTTTGGATTGTGTAGCGGACATCTAGCTGGATGATAATTTGGATTAGAAGGGGGAGGGGTGGGAAGGGGGATGGGGGTGGGGAGGCAGACGGCTTGGCATTACATGCTTTCATTTCCCCTTCAAACCACTACTTACAGAATGTCTGAATTTTTACCTAGCTTACACTAAAGGCAGTAATATTCCTTTTTTTTTATGAAAAATAAGTCTCACAACATGGCAAAAGAATGAAAACAACAATAATACATACACTTCTTTTAATTGTTACGTGACATTTAAATGCAAACGTACACATTTCCAATACCGTGACTGTTTGAACTCCCATTTATAGTTTAGCGAAACAGAACCTCTCTGTAGACTTGTATGAGTACAAGTATGTCATACAAATAACATTTTTAAGAAGAAGCTCTAATGCTAAGTACCAAAACATATCTTGCTTTAAGTTTGTATACTAGATTTCTAAAGGGATGTGAGTACAAGGACAGTATATATGTTATGAGTACAGAGTACCAATATCTACCTATGCTAGAATAGGGGCTACAGCCTGCAGACTAACTACAAGTCTGCTCTCAAATAGAATCACTACCATAAACTCCACAATCACACAACTCTCTGAACACCCTTTCAATCCTATCACATGATATGGGATTTAGCTATTTGCTCTAATCACAAAATACACTTGTGTCATCAGTAATGTTAATGCAGATCAGCATCAACTTAGAGAGTGGTAAGTTAATATACTTTGCAAATTGCATTTTGTAGCCTTCACAGTCTGGTTCTGTCTGTCACCATAGAAACCCTGTGTAGACGTTAGTCAATATGTGTTTTAAACAGAGAGAGCGTCACAACCTGTACAAAGTATATCATTATTATTGGAGGGGCTTCTTATGACATAATATGACCAATAAATACCCCCCTTCCCCACCCCCATCAAAAAATTTTAAAAAGTACAGAATGTCAACGCAACATCATCAGTGTTGAACAATTAGTTTCATCTGTCTACTCAAATCTTTCAAATGCATTGTCATACGGGCACCATGTCTATCGACTATATTTTAACTCAGTACTAAAGGTAACAGAAACTGCCCACTGTCACACTATCAATCACAATTTCGTTACCGAGGAGCCTCCCACAATCCATGAACTACAACCCCAGGGCCAAGGGTCAATATGAGATTAAGATTAATGTATTCTGAAATGCCCATGAATGTCTCATGAACGTATGAAGAATTCATATGAAGGGGGGGGAGGGCCCGGTGTCATAACTGAACCGGGGCCCGATCTGGCTCTCGGATGCCCTGGGTGAGGGGGGGGGGAGGGGTGCATCCCATACCATTTTGGTGCATAGATCCTATGTGTTGATGCATCATATCAATGTTCAATAGTAAACTAAAGCATATACTGCAGTTTGTAACCATCCTGTCACACCTTCATAACGTTACTATGGAAACTTGCGACTTTTCATTACTATTGTCTGTCACCATCACGATAAGAGCAGGTTACTGCACGCATTGACCTCATAACCAGTGGCGTAGGAAAGTACTTTTGAGTGGGGGGGCTGAAGACTGATGGCCGGCCTGGGGGAGGGGTCTTTTTTTGGATTTTTTTGGCATTTCCAGGTGGCCTCAGATGCAATTTTGTGCAATATAGCACACTTCAACACCCACTCCATTTTGTAAATAATATTGCATTTTCACCTGGCCTTAGATGCAATTTAGTGCTCCAAATGAGATTTTTTTCTCATTTGGAAATGAAAAAGGGGTTTTCTGACTTGCGGAGCGGGGGGGCGGAATGATACTTCCGCCCCACCATATTTTTCACTGGGGGGGCTGGAGTCCCACCGGTTCCTACGCCCTTGCTCATAACTAATGGGGCTTTCCCATGAATCCATACTGCACATGTCATTTCTGAGTCATCAAAATCCATTTAATTCATGGACCTTCATCTTTATCAGTAAACTGCATCATCATCAGGAAACTGAAGAATCCATCCACAACATTTCTCGACCTTCATGTTATCTCGTTTTTTTTTTTTGACACTGTGTCACCATGGCAACCAACTGCCAGAGGCTTAATCTGCGTTGTCTGCTATGGGATTTGCATGCATTGTAACGGTCCTAAGCTTCACCTGAGACAGCGGACGGAAATTCTTTTCGTTGACGGGAACTTTTTCCAGTTCATCGAGCGACTCGAATCCATCGATAACCCTGAAGAATTTAATAGAGGAATACATTCACATTAAAGATATCACGAAGGATAATATTACAGTTGTTATAAAACTTTTGTGTATTAATGAACTTACATACTAAAAATGTAAATTTTAAATGTGTCCTTTTCATTCTCATTTCAGTTGACCTCAGAATAATAAGACATCCTGTTTTCTTTTAAGTTAACAAGAGCAGATAAGTTGCTTCATGGGATCTTTCCAATCAATGGTTTATCATTCATCTCACTAATCCAGGTCACTGTGCCCTTTTTGTGAGTTTAGTATATATTTCATTATAGCCATTACAATAATATTATACCTTGGGATTACAGTATTTTTACAACATCTCTGTAAGAGCAGTCATAAAAATTGTTTTTGTCAAATAAACGGGTGTTGTTTTATTTCAAGGCCACCCAACATTCACTTCCATTCCAATTTTAGCAAAAACATTCTTTTTTGCTGCATCAACTAAAAGAGAGTAAAAAGAAAATCTAAATCTAAAGAAAGTAAAAAAAAAGTAATAAGAAGAAAGAAAAAAAAAATGTTGAGGGAGATCCAATAATTACTAAACAAAAGGATGTGGTAGTAAGGATATACAGGGGTGTTCATATTGTAATAGCAGTCAACCTCCGGGGGGGCGGTGGGGTGGGGGAGGGGTGGTTATTCCACTCAACCACTGAGAAAAATGTACTGCAGACTGACAGTAGGGAGACTCCATTGTCAGATAATGCGACACTTTACATATAATATAAGAAGGTCTAATTCCCCCATTCCAAAATATCTTGTTCCACACTCTACATGTGGTTGTTGTGAATGTAACATACAGTACATCACACTGCTGCTGCCAGATGCATTGACAAGATATTTCACATTCTAATGGCGACGATTAATTAATGTAGGCTAAAACCTGGTCCTCAGTTGAAAAGACAAAGATTAGAACAAAGGTCTAGGTGTAGGACAATTGATTCATGCTTCAGAAAAGTGGAGTTAATTGGCTTTAGAGTTGTGAATTAATCTAAAAGAAATCCCCACATCAAAATAAAAATAGAAGCGAGTGGAATTTCTAGGCTTTAAGTCTCGGCTGTGGGATTGGGGGTGGGGGTTAAGGGTCCAAAAACATTTCCAATTGGTAGTTTTAGGTGGATGAGCAAATACAAACTACTATGAGGATGCGATGTTGATCTAAAGATCGAGAAACTCCCCAGCAGTTTTGTCAAGCATTTCAATTTAGGTCATTGGAATACCCCTTTAATGTATTAGTGGATGGCGCTACATATAAATTGATAGTAACCACATAATTTTGGTAACATACTATGACAATATGGAAACTGTATGCCAGGTGTGTGTAGTTAGATACAGATCCTTTAGATTTGTTACTTCTTGAGATATGAAAATAAGGCTATTTGATCATGTTTGAGTGTTCTTTTAAGTAACAAAAGCTCACTGTTTAATTACAAAACTGAAGGAAGGGGATTATTTTCACAAGAAAGGAGCACTCTTAATTCAAGGTTTTTCTTACCCAAATGGCACGTGACCACCTCGCTCCCCACCCCTCCCCCCCCCCCGCAGCAAGCTATATAGCAATAGCGTTTATAGAACTTTGAAACTAGGGGGGGTCCTTTCAACCATATCAATCAAACAACTCACCTTCCAATGATAGTGTATTTCATATCCAAGTGAGGTTGTCTTCCATAGGTAATGAAGAACTGCGATCCATTTGAATCAGGACCGTTGTTGGCCATGGACACAACTCCTCTGACGTTGTGCTATGAAAACAGACCACAGGAGAATTTTCAATTGTAAGCGAAGATATCAAACGAGACATTATTGTTTTAATTTACATAGTGACATGAATACTTGTATACCTCTGGCTCAACTGAGGGATTAATTGGGAAAAAAAAGCAAGAAAATTGCTAAGAATCATGGAACAGTTGTAAGTTTTTGTTTTCTGGAAAGTTATCTCACATTTGAGGAAAAATTCACAGGGCAATGACTCATCATATATTGTAATGTATTTCTCCTGTTCAAATATGGCTAGCACACTCCGGACAAAGGAGGTAGGAAGCTACCATAAATTGATAGGGCAGAAAACTGGTGGGGTCTAGGGTCTTCACAAGAAGAATTTGAGTTTCCTAGATGCTATGATGGCCCACGTGAGACATCAAAAATTGACTATTATATGTCCATATATCTAGTCTCTTTTAAGAACACCAATTGCAGTGATTCGTGGCAATTTTGACTTTTCTAGTCAAAATTTTGACTATTTATCGAAATTTCAAAACAAAATAAAAATCAGATGTACTATGAGACCAGAAACCAAAAAAAAACCGACCACTTGATTACCTGCAACATTTGCTGAGACAAAGAATCCAGGAGAACGGATCAGTATTGATATTGAGGACATTATCAGTTGAAAAAATAAGGGAGCAGAAACATAGTCCTGCCCCCTCCTATTTTGAAACGTCTGCCCCCCCTCCCCCCCAACCTCTCTTCCTACACCTGTGCCACTCGCGACCATCCGGGTGGATTTACAATTATAAAATGTCTTCAGATTTAATGTAGGTATTTTAAAAATGTTGTCATACATACAGTGAAATATTTTTCTCATCTGCGATTCACTCATCATCTCTAATGACTCTAGTTTGAGCAGAGAAAGGCAACATGTCCACACAGCAGCAACACTCCATCAACCCACATTGTAATCTTTAAATCTTCAATCTGGTGCCATTTTCACATGGGTACCCTTCAAAATCAGTATTTTTCTCCAACTCACACCCTACTGTTATGGCAAACCAATGATCACAGTACAGTATGTATGCTTACATGAATATTCATGTCTATTATGACAAATTGCAGCCAATCACAAAACAGTGCTTGTAGACTTACGAAACCACACCTTACAGTACAATGTTTTGGGCAATGTGAATAATAAGGAGCCAGTGGAAAACTAGCTTGCTTTGTTTCAAGCACCATGCCAAATGCTCGGGATGTGATATCGTGAGAAATATCGTGAGACCTGGATATAACCTCCTCTCTATGGATAAATTGGGATCTGTAATTAGGTCACCACACGACAGAACCCTGCAGTTATGAAGGGAATGCAAAAATATGATACTAACCCGCAAGGCATCGTCTATTTCATCTTCAAATTTTCTCCCCCAGATGCTCTGTCCACCTTTCCCAGTTCCATTAGGATCACCTGTCTGGACCATGAAACCTTTGATGTTCCTGAAGAGATGAGAGACATTGATAGGAATGTATAAAAACTGCATGATGTATACATTCCCTTACGTCAGCCAAGTTCTAACTCTTCTTGATAATAAGGTGTGCTACATGATAATCACACAATCGGTACAATGTCATTTTTGGCCATTTTTTGGTATTCAAATGTAAACAAATTTCCTGGGCTTATGTTCCTCTTTTCAAGGTATTTACTATTTACATATGCAAAGAGATTGTGTGATATTCTGTTTTCTAACTGTGCATTCCAGGCTAGGCTATGCTATTAAGCAACCTATATTTGCACATGTATGCGTAGTATCGACCAATGGCTGTCGATATTTAGTGATCGTTATTGGTAAATATCGGACACTATCGCAATTCTGCAATACTATGTGTAATACCTTACTATAACCTAATTACCTATAATAACCTTAAATAACAACTATAAATATTGTGTAATGTGCCATCGAAATGTGTAAGGTCAAAGATGTTGCAGATAAAAAGAAAACACAATTGAATTATTCCGTTAAGCTACACGTCAAAAGACATGCATTGCTTTGATTAATATCGGTCAGAACTGACCAATCGAATCCATTTATTGATTCCTTTGCTAAAGGACAAAACCTATCGGTTTCAAATGTTTCCAGATTTGTGGGTGCTACCGTGGTGGTGGGCCTTGCCTTAGTAAGTTCATTGACTTTATCTCCAATAACTGAATCTCTGCATGATTTCAAATCCTTTGAAACTTTGTGTATCCGGTTTCTTGGAGAGCGATATTCTTTCAAACTTTTTCTCTATTCAACCCCCTCCTCCTTCACAGAATAAACGATTAAACATTATCATTATTTTAGACTGTACTTCCTCGTTTCCTGGAGAATGTGTGCACTACACAAGATAAATTGTTTTATATGTGGGATCTCAGTTTTCAATGGTAACTGCTTCAAAGGTACTTGGATGTCAATTAACACCAGGTCTCAATATTGGAGATATTCTTCTAGTGACAAAGTTAAATGTATCCAGCTTCTCTATCTATCTTAAGCAACCTGTAAACATTTGAAAAATTCATATCATATCAAATACTATAAGGATGTGATATTGATCTAAAGATCGAGAAACTGCCCAGCAACTTTGTCAAGCATTTCAACTTCTAAGGTCATTGGAATACCCCTTCAATGTTTTAGTAGATGACGCTACATATAAATTGATGGTAACCACATAATTTTGGTAACATACTATGACAATATGGAAACTGTATGCCAGGTTTGTACAGATAGTTAGTTAGATACAGATACTTTAGATTTGTTACTTCTTGAGATATGAAAAAAAGCCTATTTGACTATGTTTGAGTGTTCTTTTAAGTAACAAAAGCTCACTGTTAAATTACAAAACTGAAGGATGTTTTTTAAACAAGAAAGGATCACTCTTAATTCAAGGTTTTTTACCCAAAGGGCACATGACCACCTCCCTCAACCCCCCCCCCCCAAACAAAACTTGGCAATAATAACTGACATGAAGGCTCACCTGTGAAATGTACAGCCATCATAATAACCACTGGCGCAGAGAGCTAGGAAATTTTCCGATGCTTTTGGTACTTTATCACAGAAGACCTCCATCTTGATGTCACCGACATCTGTATGCAGGGTTACAGACTAACCCCGAGAAAGAAAATGGCAAGAATGACATCAGAAAAACCCATCACAGAACCGACAAACCATTGACCACAGAAAGTGGACAAAGACAAGTACTAGCAAACCTCAATGTGTTGGTCAGCAGTGAAAGCCATCAAGAATATTAAGTGCAAGGTCATAGCAAAATGCGATGCTAAATGAGCAGGTAGATAAACATGTGGCTAAGATGAACTGTGTAGCAATTTTGTAAGCAGGGTTTTATGTATTAATTTTAATATATAAGAGACCAAAGTAAAACCAGTCAAAACTGCTATGTACAACTAAAATTATTACACTAAATTTATGTATCCTGCAATTACCTTTTGACCAGCTACTGTACAAGTATAACTGTATAAACTAGTACTGAGCTTTGATACTTGTGGCCTGCATTTTGGGCCTGTTGCGTTTACTCTCCATCCTGTAAGACACTGGGCTCTGAAGAGTGGATGCACAATACTTCAGATCAATATTTGGAATGTTGAAAATATTTCTTTTGCAAACTGTATGTAATGGAATGACTAAGTGTATGAAAGTACTAAGTACTCACTCTAAAAGGGTTATTTATGTCCCCACTTGGTACTCACTCTAAAAGGGTTACTTATGTCCCCACTTGGTACTCACTCTAAAAGGGTTATTTATGTCCCCACTTGGAAAACACAGCAGTTGTAGATTCTTACATTGAGCTACATATTATATTTCTTGTGCACAGAACTTTAGTCCTAAACATAAACACCAATATAATACACAAATGAAAAACAATTTATCAAGTTTTATCGAGTTCATATTAATATATATATTTCTCTTTTCATTGTTTTGAAATTTACTCCCATTGTACCAAAAGTAAGGAATACAAAGTACATGTGGTTAGGTGCAAACTCTTGTAAATAGTATGATAAACAAGATTCTGATTATATAACATGCCATGTAACTTATTACAAACAGAATTATACTTTCAGCATGCAGTTAAAATTAGTTTAGATTCAGAGGTACAGTAGATACTAGATAGTACAGGATTTCTCATAAGACCGGGGGGGGGGAGGGGAAGGCAAGTATCCAAATACACCAAAAGTACTAAAAATATTATTGTGCATATTAAAACAACATAATTGAGAAATACCGACCACACACCCAGCATGCCAATATTTTTCTTTCTTTCCTTCCACCGTGCACATTGCTTTGAGCACCAAAACAAAAATTCCCTGGATCCCTCCCTGAGATTGAACAACACATTGTCCAGTTGAATTGCAATACGACTAGCCCCAGTTCAAGTGAAGAACCACTGAAAAGGTATCCTCCCCATCCCCTTACACATATCCCCTCCCCCTCTCTCCCCCCTCTCCCCCTAAAAAGAGGGGAAATAAGGAATTTACCAAATTCGAGCCTCTGTGTGTTTTATTGCAAGGGCAACATGAAGTTTAGTTATTCATCTGATCAATGCTGTTTGGTAAATCTATGGCAAGTTCTCCTTCAAGATATTTCTATTTCTCGCTTCGAATACTATTTAGAGAACTTTATCTCTCTTTCCTTGCAGCAAAGACCATTGTTATACTTTCTACACCTTTAAGTTACGATCTATTTAAGACAAATTTTACAAAATAAAACATGTCTCTTGTCCCTACACATATCCTATTGTGACCTGACTTCCTTTTCCTTACAACTATTTGGTTAACTTTTCTGGCAAAAAAAATCTGAGCCTCAGTGACTATTTATTTAGCTTTCTAGCATATTTAGCATTACTGATGACCTTTAAGGTAAACATACTGTAGATATCTCATTTAGGAATAATAGACCGATATAGTACAGTAGTACTTCTACTGTGACAAGTACATTGGCAACCTATAAGTAAAGTACCAATGGATCCATTGCAGTACAGTTACAGCAGCAGCAGTACTTAGTACACTAGTCATGAGTATGTTGGGATTTATTTAAATTTCATTTAATACAACATGAGTTTGTGGAGAATTCATGAGTGTCCCTGCAGTAACACATCATATAATCTGGAAGTTTGAGTGATAAAAGAAGACAATTTAGTTTTGAGATTAACATACCTTGTTACATGAAAATACTCTCTTTTTATCTTGAGTCAACTTTGATAGTTTTGTTGAGGCTACCTTTGCTTGGCAATTACAGGAACATTGGTCAGAAGAAAATTTAATTAAATTGGATGATGAAAGAGGAACACGATTCTGTATCCTTCCTCTTGAATGTATAAATTTACATCCAATTCCTACATGTCATTTTTGAGACATTAATTAATGTATTGAAATTGTCAGGATTGTACTGAGCTTGATGCAAACAGATTAGATGTCATAGTTGCACACTGACAGCAAATTGTTTTTTAAATTACTTTATTTTTCTCGTTTTCTTTTCTGTTCCAACTTTACCTGTATGGTGATGTGAAGTTAACCATACACCAATGACTGACTGTGCTGTATTCATACTGAGAAACATTCCAAATTTGAGGTAGTAAATTGGTATTTAAAATTTGAAGAAAAACATATTTGTTAATTGTTAGTGTGCATCTACTGTTTGCTTCAAGTTCACGAAACTAAGCACTTCAAAAATGGTGTCAAACAAACACCAAAATCAACATGTTACATTTCTGGAAAAGGCCACTTTTCCCAAAACCTGAAGCACACCCTGTTTGTACAGACTAGTGATGGAAGAGATTCCATAAACTTCAAATCCGTACATCAAACAGTTAAACTTGCCAGAGTGTGAAGTAATTACTGGACGGAACTACATGAACAGTCTATGGTCTACAGACATCTTGGTCACTTTACGACAGGCCCATAGCCAGAAATTCTGAGCTGGGGGGGGGGAACCAACAATTTAAGGAGGAGCACTCACAATTTAAGGAGGGGAACAATACTTGGTTTAGTACACACCAGTATGGCATAGATGAGGGTGGACAGTCGTTAGTAAAGACAAGACACAACCCATGTGCCCAAGCCTGGTTATGGCCTGTGCAGCCCGTCAAAAAGGTTTCAACGACTGAAGCTCTTCGAAAAGTTTTTCAGGCTCTGACAATTTCCTTACAAAATCATCTTTAAATTTGTGGAAAAAAATTTGCACGTGAACAATTGAAAGACTGGAGCCTTGAATTAAAACTTAACAGCTTATCTTCACGATATAATTTATATCCCAAAGATACGGTATTTTTACTATTTGTAACAGGTTCATGAACTTTAGAATAAAAAGCTCATACTTATCATAATCCTCCTAACAAGAGGGTAATCTGAACTTTTCATAGGCACCCAGGAATATACGGTAGGAACGCCAATATTTATCCACATGACCTGCACATGGCAACACACCCACAAACAGACCACTAATTCCTGGTGTCTGATCAGTTCTACCAGGGCAAATATGACATGCCCTTTCCTTTCCCGTATATTCACAGATACGGTAATCTATTTGCAATAGCTTCAGGAACTATATGATAAAAAGCTCATATACTTATCATAATCCTCCTGACATGAGGGTTATCTTAACTTTTTCATAGGCACCCAGGAATATAGCACCCCCAATACTTATCCACATGACCCGTGGCAACACACCAGCAAACAGACCCCTAAATCCTTCCTGTCTGAACACTTCTACCAGGGCAAATCTGACGTTCCCTTTGGCAGTTTCCGAGTTCTGATTAGCAAGAATTATTCTAGTCTTGACCACATCTAGGGGATTAGTGAGGGCAGCTGCCGTTCCCCCAGATACCGCCCCGCAAATTCCACTCTGCCATGCATCCACGGGCCCGCCCTGGTGGGTGGACCAACTTCTCTTGAGGAACTCCCACAACGGAAACTGGAGGAATGAGAAAGGCACTTCGCGTAGGACGGTGCTCAGGCAACCTCTGTACACACCGCGTACTCCCTCCGTCCGCAGGGTTGCCCTCAGAATGCTGAAGCTCCTTTGTCTGGTGGCCTGAGCTCTCTGCTTGACGACTTCCACGGGCACTCGAACGAAGCACGCCAAAATTTCTCCAACGGATGCGCCGGCCATTTGCACTAGTGGGTCGTACTTTGAGGAGAGATTGGCTGCGCCGATGGATTTGGTTAGTTCGTACGTACAAAAGAAGACGGCTGCTCCAGGTACGGATCCAAGAGAGGCGGCTCCTAGACCGCGATAGATGCCCCGGAACCCACCACATTTGACAAAGCCCTCCCTGCTCTGAAGTCTGGTTTTAATGGTATCTATGGGGAACAGGGATACATCTACCGTCAATCCAGCTATACCCCCGGAGAGGAGTGCAACAGAGAATGGGACCCTCTGCTCATTCATGTCGTGCTCCGATAGGCAGTTGTTACGAGTTTGCTTGATCAAGTCTTGAGGCGAGTCTACTTTTGTAGACGACGATGAAAAAATTGTCGCATTCAGAAAAGAGAATTGTTCCGCTACCACTTGTTTTTTTTTATTCTTTTTGGGAAAAGTGAGTAATTCTACCGTTTTTTATCAGTTCTCAGGGTAAGATCAGCTCTCTTATCTAAACTTCCTCAACATCAGTCCGATCCTTTCATGATAAGACTGTGTGAAGAAGAAAGAAAAGAAAGCTGACCATTACAAAGGGTGCAGGTGACCACTAAGGGGGGGGGGGGAGGGATTGTTCTTGCAGTTTGTATGTACTGTAGTATGCTAATAGTACAGTATGTTATAGTAGTACAGGAGTTTATGGTTTGATTTGGTTATGTGCTACAAAGGCAGGCCTACTGTTTTGTATCTGATATTGTACTGTAGACATTTGTATTGCATACTGTACTGCACTGCATTGTACTGTACTGTACATATGAAGTAGTAGTATGTCGGTCCTCCAAATAGAATTTTAAAAACTGCTACATTCAACTGTCATTCTTATCCCACCAACACTCTGCACAGAACCATTGTTTCTGAAGGTTTGGCAATATCCATGTTTTCAAGTTGTATTCCTTTTTATCTGTAAGCATGTGAATGGAGACTTCCCCGTGCTTTTAGTGATATTGAACAACATTAATCCTGGTAACGCCTTTAAAAGCACTCCTAACAGGACAAGGAATAATGCACACTTTTCAGTTAGTAGAACGCATACAAAACATAATAAATTAAGTACTAAATAATTACTATATACTGTAATAAAATATGGCAAGTTCTTCCTAATGATAAAAAGATGTCAAGTAACTTGTACATTCAAATACAGGTTACTGTCTAGAACAGTGGTCCTCAATCATTTTCTATGAGGGCCAAATAATACATCATTGGCTGGAGGTTCAGGTCAGAGATAATATCTAAAGTGTTCATAATAGACAGTACATTGAGCAACGTGCAAGGTACAGTAAGCTGGGTAATGTGCTCAAGCTTGAGGCGTTAATGGTTTGCATACCAGATTAGCATTTACTAGATTTATGCCCCCATCCCGCCCCTCCCCCCCTTATATTTAAATCGGGCTAGGATTCGAGGGTAAGAGTTGGCTCAGAGGCCACCAATTGAAAACCACTGGTCCTACTCATAACAATATGTACCATCAATATCTATCTAGTTTTACATAGCTCAAGATTAAAGCTGAGGTTATTGAATGGAGTGCAAACCCAAACCAATTTCATCATATTGTACGTAGTTGTGATCAAGCCAGGTTACATACCGTACAAAGAAAAATCTCATTCATGTTACCATGATGGAAAATATTCCTTCATAAACCAGACTGATGACTTGATCAACTATTTTAAACTTGAGTATACAGTAACCATGTACTGTACGTACAGAACTGTACATACCACTGAGCCATTTTACCAAGACCTGTCAACCAGTACTGAATTTTTAGGACATAATTATCATTTTAGGAAGTTTAGAACCTGTACAATATAATTACTTTCAACCTCCCCCAGTTCCTACTGTGATATATCAACTCCAACACACATATGACCATACATGTACAATATATGTAAAAATATATTTAGGAACCAAAATACTTTGCATTCCTTCTTAGTAGAGGAAAGCAAGTTTTTGATTGTATTTCAAAGTTTAAACTTTGCCACCTTCTTACGATAGTGCCCAGGCCTAATGCAGTAGTACTACGACTAATAACAGTATATATTGTAAGTACTATAGGCACAAGATATTTGGTATCCACATGTTGGCAAGTACTGTAGCATATATATAGTAGCTGAAGTTTTGATTTGTAGTACCTTCGTCTTCAAAATCCCAGTGATTTGTGAAGGTACAAATCCACACACTGAAACTACAGTAAAATTATAATACTGATAACATATCTGGACACTTCTATCAAATTGTGACACAGGGAAAACTAAAATATAGATTACTGTAGAGTTGAATGTTTAGTAAGAGGCCAGATGCAAATCATTTTTAAGTCCCTAGGCTAGTGGTTACCTAACCTAGGCTAAAGCCTAACAGATTTTGCAGGTTTTAAACGTGATCAGCCCATGGTGAATGATGGATAAAATGCCTAGGCTTAATCCTTCTCGTGGACGATGGTTCCAAATCTGTTTCCACACAAAGAAATTCAAGTTACCACTAACTTGACTAAGTTACACAATAAAGACCTGCCTATCTAACACTCACGACTCAGCAGGCAATGCTCCTAAGTCTAGCCTATTTTCAGAGATTGTCGCAACTTACGCTAGAATTAACAGGAAACGGAGGCAAAGTAGCTGGAAGACCATACAGCTTTTTTTTCAATAAGATTTATGCTACGAAGTTATTGTATGCTATTCGTAGCTCAATTCACACTCGCACAGCATACCCATTTGAACAGTGAATTATTACAGTAAGTATAGCTCCCAACTCTTGAGAAGGCAAATGCTGGTCCATGCCACGAATCGCCGTCCTGGGGGAGGGGTATAAGGGGAGGGGGTGAATTTTTTTGGAATCCTGGTGATGCCTACATGTAAAATGGTGGCACTTAGAAAGGCTTTTGTCACCCAAAATTTTCTGAGAAATAGGCATTTTTTGTGTGTAACATCAATAAATTGAATGGTAGGTGATAAGTCATTCTTTCCCGTTGCATGAAAATGTTCGCTGCTCGCCCCAATGAAAAGAAATATAGGCTAATTTGAGGTTCAAATGATGCTGTAAAGGAGGTTTTATGCTCTATTATGCTAAATGCTAAAGAAATGATGGTTGCTACTGTAAGTCAAAATTTGATGCAATTTTTTTTTTGTATACTTGACAATTACAATGCGGGTTTTTCGGACGCTTGCGCGGGTCAGCGGGTTTGGGTGTTAGAATGCGGGTCCAACCCGCGAATTGCGGGTCAGTTGGGAGGGTCTGAGTAAGTAGCCTACTGGCTGTAGACTAGTACTGTACTAGTCGTACTACAAGTTACAACCTGTACTTGTACTGCACGTAGTTTGGCTGTAACTGTAGTAGTTTCGCGAATTTATGATTTTGTCATTTAAACATATTTTACATTGACACACTGTCGTTTTATACGTGGTTCTGAAATAAGGTCAATCGAAGAAAACATAACATAAGGCTTCGAAAATAAACATTAAAGGCGGGCATATATGATTTAAAACTGAGCTACTGTTCTCACCATAATGTTGGTAACCGGTCTTGCCTCGCTGAATGCATGTAAACCGCAGATGGTAGCACGGATGTAATTCGATTGCGATTGAGCAGAAACCAACAACTTACATGTACGGTGTGGTGCTGTGCTGCAATTCGAAGAGTGTCCTGAAATTTAAAAAAAAACGCCTTATAATTTTGCAGTGCTCAGTTCTGTGACCTTGAAGCAAAGAGTAGAAGCACACTAACAAATATTTTTTTCTCCAAAATTTTGTATAGAAATTTACTTCCTCAAAATTGGAATTTGTCTCAGTATGAATAAAGCACAGTCAGTCTTTGGTGTATGGTTAACCTCACATAACCATACAGGTAGAGTTAGAACCGGATACTGTGCATCCAATGCAAGGTCAATGGAATACAAGAGAAAAGTAGAGTAATTTAAAAAACAATTTGTTGTCAGTGTGCAACTATGACATGTTATCTGTTTGCTTCAAGCTCTGTAAGCCTACAATCCTGATAATTTCAATTAATTAATTAATGTCTCAAGAATGACATGTAGGAATTGGATGTAAATACATTCAAGAGGAAGGATGCAGATTGTGTTCCTCTTTCATCATCCAAAAGGAGATTTTCTTCTGACAATTCCTTTAATTGCCAAACAAAGGTAGCCTCAACAAAACTATCAAAGTTGACTCAAGATAAAAAAAAAAACTATTGCCTCCCTTTAGTAACTTAATTCAAATGCAACTTCAACTGTCAATATCTCAAAAACGGAACACAGGAATTGAATGCAAATTTCACCAGAATGCTTAGAAAAGAGAAATTTTAACCTGAAATATTCTTGTACCTAGTACTTTCATACACTGAGTCACTCCAAGGGCGTAAGAACCGGAGGTGCTGGGGGGCGCCAACCCCCCCCCCCCAGTGAAAAATATGTTGGGGCGGAAATA